>CM042178.1:3717017-3777017 GCA_023376005.1 Doryteuthis pealeii
CAGGTGAAGTAATGGAACAGATATCACTTAAAGACAGGTAGCGATGTCCAATCTGCTGTGTCAAATTTACAATAGGTACCACTAATTTTCCAGGAGAAATTTAAATGCCCCCCCCCCATATTTAACACAATGAAACTTGAATAAAGGTTAATATTATCTTCAAAATATTTGGACCATTCAAAAGAAGAAACATTGAAAAAAAAACAAAAAAAAAAAACTCCAGATTATTATTTTTTAATTTTCAGCTTACGGAAATAATGAAAATTATGAACGAAAACAATGTTTACATTTTCGCACCATTAAATCAATTGAAATTTAACGTAGCCAAAAAACAACTTACGACTACCGGCTTTAAAAAAAATCTATGATAAAATAAACTAAATGTCAAGTTTTCACAAAAATTCCGGTAATTATTCCCTGTTGATGAAATTTTGCTTAAAATAGGTTTTTTTCCTAAAATATATTAGGAGAAAATTTTTTACGAGGTTTCTCCCCCACTATTTTATCTTATGAAATCTGAAAAAAATGAACTGATTAAAAAATTAAATTTTTTCCTATAAAGATAACAGTTTTAATAATTATATCGGAAGATTTTTTTATAATTTCTAAACGGGTTTGTTTTGTTTTGTTTTACGGCATATCCACCTCAGTGGGTCATTTAATGCTGATAAAGTTTGAAATAAATTCATTCTTAATGGATACACATTTTTTTATAAATACATTTTTCTATTTAACCCATAGAGGACCCTAACAGATACTACCACTCCGGGTCAGAGTGGACCAGATTCCCCAAACCTCCAGAACTGGAACCTCAATATCAGATAGAGTTTAACGTCATTCTCAGGACATGTAGACCCTCAGTCACCGCCTTCTAGCATCCTTATGATAAAAAAAAGTGTTGGGGCATGCTATAAGAGCAATAGGGTTTGGGCAATCATATAGGTGCTAGGGCTTGACGTGACCAGCTGATTGATCGGAGGAGGTTTCTCCGACCGCCCGTCTAAGCCCAAGAAAGAGCCAAAGTGGAGCATTGCAAGTCGTGGACTGCTCAACCACTTGTTTCTATCCTTAAGCATCACGAGTCGCCACCAACGGCCAACAGGTGGCCCCATGGGGAGTCTTACCCATCTGCAGAGGTGCAGTCGGTGCATTCTAACCCCCAGCCGACAGGGCGGCCAATAAAGGGAGCCGAGAAAATCTCACCGAAATGGCACGGCTGATTGTCCAACACTGTTAAAACTTCATTCTATTTGACCTATAAATGTGACCCTGTTAAGTACTACCACTCCGGGTCAGAGTGGACCTGGGAGCAATGTTGAAAAATATTTTTTTTAAACCAAGTTTAATTGAAATTACACATTGCAATACTAACACAAACAACTGAGACTAATGTGTCTATCGTTGGATTCAATAATCAATTTCAATGGTTACTTAAATGTATAATAATTTAGGGTTTTTTGTTGTTGTTTTTTTTAAGCAATACGTAATTAAAAACAACCTTAATCCCCTAAAACCGTAACCCAATTCGCAAAATGTTAATTCATAGACTGTAGTTAAACTGTCATTGGGTACCACCAAAAAACTTTCCGTTTTAATTTTCTGACCTAAATCTGAAGTCAGCCAAATTTGTTATCAAATAGGAATTCAAACCCCTAAACTGTAACCCAATTCGTAAAAAAAGTTCATTAATACACTGTAGTTAAACTGTCATGGATCATCACCAAATAAGTTTCCGTTTTAATTTTGACGACAATTTGCAAGTTTTAACCAAAACTTATTAATCAAGAAATAGAAAAAGTATTGCAGTAAATTCTTGTAAAATCCAAAAAAAGGATCCAAGAAAATCTCACCGAAATCATAACAAAAAAAAAACCAAACCGTAAGTCTTATAAGAAACATGGAACATTGTAGCTGCAAATGGCACGGCTGACTGACCAACACTGTTAAAACTTCATTCTATTTGACCTATAAATGTGAACCTGATAAGTACTACCACTCCGGGTCAGAGTGGACCTGGGAGTAATGGTGATGAAGGAGTACTCCACACTCAGTTTCATACCCAGGCCCCCTCCTTTTTAGTAGGATATTACCACTTTACAAGGGGATAGTCAGTCAGTATATTCTAAGGTACTTCAACAGGGCAAAAGAACAGACCATAGATAGATATATAGATAGGGACAGACATATATATATATAGATATAGATAGATAGATAGGAACAAATATAGATAGATAGATAGATAGATAGGAACAGACCTAGATAGATAGATAGATAGGAACAGACCTAGATATATAGATAGATAGATAGGAACAGACCTAGATATATATATAGATAGATAGATAGGAACAGAGATAGATATATAGATAGATAGATAGGAACAGAGATAGATATATAGATAGATAGATAGGAACAGAGATAGATAGATAGATAGATAGATAGGAACAGACATAGATAGATAGATAGATAGATAGATAGATAGGAACAGACATAGATAGATAGATAGATAGGAACAGAGATAGATAGATAGATAGGAACAGACCATAGATAGATATATAGATAGATAGATAGATATATATATATTATATATATATATATATATATATATAGAGAGAGAGAGAGAGAGAGAGAGAGATAGGAACAGACTTAGATAGATAGATAGATACATAGATAGGAACATACCTAGATAGATAGATATATAGATAGGAACAGACCAGGATATATGTATGTATGTATGTATATGGACAGATAGATAGGAACAGACCAAGATTGATAGATATATAGATATGAACAGACCATAATAGATCGATAGATAGAACACTGTTAAATCTTCATTTTTGAATTACAAGACAGACACCCCATAGTTAAAGAGGAGGGGGGCCCGATAATAACATTTTTTCAACTTTCCAACAAATTCAAATTTACATGTAGATGGTATATCAAGAGAAATTGAAATGTACATATGGGTTAGGTATTCAATCCTTTATACAATCCAATTTATTTATTTTGTGACACACGTATGAGTCGGACCCAGAGTTTGAAACAAAAAACCCTGTTCTAGTCAACATCCAAGTCTCAACACAGCTGATGAATGTACATTTTTGCTGGTCGGCCAATACTCGCGTGTCCATGTCTAACCTAAATACGGGCTTACGTGGAATGTTGCATGTCATGGACCGCTCATCCACAAGGACTCCGTCCTTAAGCATTACAGGTAGCGACACACGGGTAACAGGTGGTCCCATTGGGGGGGGGGCAAGGCATGGGATTAATTAATCACTACATCCCTCTGATCTATTTGAATTCAATTAAAAAAAAAAGGTTTGGTTACTTTGATCATCACTGGATGACTGAATCCAAAACTTCACAGCCGGTTTGCAGCACATGGGAAAGTTAAGCTCCACTACACTCGTGTCACTGTTGATAGTAAATTCAATATTTACAGGCTGTTATGGTAAACCTAGTCACATGTTAGATGGATGTAACACCGGTGGTTCTGGAAATGTAGTCACAAGAAATGGATCTGACACCGGTTGTTCTGGAAATCTAGTCACAAGAAGTGGATCTGACACCGGCTGTTCTAGAAATCTACTTACATGAAATAGATCTGACACTGGCTCTTCTAGAAATCTAGTCACAAGAAGTGGATCTGACACCGTCTGTTCTGAAATCTAGTCACATGAAATAGATCTGACACCGGCTCTTTTGGAAATCCTGTCACAAGAATGGATATGGTACCGGCCGTCTAGAAATCTAGTCACATGAATAGATCTGACACTGGCTCTTCTAGAAATCTAGTCACAAGAAGTGGATCTGACACCGTCTGTTCTGGAAATCTAGTTACATGAAATGGATCTGACACCGGCTCTTCTAGAAATGTTACAAGAAATGGATATGGTACCGGCCGTTCTAGAAATCTAGTCACATGAATAGATCTGACACTGGCTCTTCTAGAATCTAGTCACGAGAAGTGGATCTGACACCGTCTGTTCTGGAAATCTAGTTACATGAAATGGATCTGACACCGGCTCTTCTAGAAATGTCACAAAATGGATATGGTACCGGCGTTCTAGAAATCTAGTCACAAGAAATGGATCTGACAAAGGTCTTTCAGGAAATATAGTCACAAGAAACGGATCTGGTACCGGCCGTTCTAGGAATCTAGTCACAAGAAACAGATCTGAAACCGGCTGTTCTGGAAATTTAGATCTGACAAAGACCTTTCAGGAAATCTAGTCAACAAGAAATGGGTCTGACATATGTTAATTCAGTTTGGCATAGCTAAAAAAACAAAAACAAACTTCAATTTTAATTTTCTCTTCTGCAAGAATTTTCGGCAATAAAATTGATGCTAAGTTGTTTAGTTGTTTTTTTTTTGGGGGGGGTGTAATGAGTAAATTAACCCTTTACCTTATACATGTTTACCAACCCCTCCGCACGAGCAGGGTGTAGCACAAGGTCAATTACCTAAGCTGAGTTTAACAGGTTTTAATTCAGTTTTCCTTCTCCTAGACTGGTTACCTAGCCAAGGTTAAAGAGCCCAGTCAGCCCTACTAAAACATGGGTGAGAAACTGTCAGTAACAATGTACTGTTGACTCCATGTCCACGCTACCTTAATATATATATATATATACGCATGCTATGTATTTACCCAACCCCTCCGCACTAGAAGGATGTGACATGGGGTCAATTTCTTAAGTGAAGTTTAACAGGTTTGAATTCAGAGTTTTTCCTTCTCCTCGACTGGTTACCTAGCCATGGTTAAAGAGCCCAGTCTGCGCTGCTATTCACCCATAGCTGTAGGGAGAATTGGATTCATACCTTTCCCAAGGATATTAGCGCTATGTGAAATGCAAACAGCTTCGTCCAGGAATTGAACTTGTGTCGACGAGTCCATTTCTTACTACTCTAACCATTAGACCACGCGTCGCCATAACCCTTTACCTTATAGATGTATGATTGTCAAATAACCCCTTACATCGAGCATACGCAACACTAAAAAAAACATAGCCTGCTTGTTTTGAATGCAAAAGATTAGAACAATATAATCCTTCAAATCATGGTTTGGTCTGTTTTACGGCATATCAACCTCAGTGGGTCATTTAATGCGGACAAAGTTTGAAATAAATCAATTCTTAATGGATACTCAATTTTTAAAAATTAATTGCAATTTGTAACATTCCAAACTGGATGTGTGCTATTCTATCAATAAAAACAAAGCTGTGATGTTTATGGCATATCAACCTCAGTGGGTCATTTAATGCTGAAACTTTTGAAATAAATCAATTCTTAATGGATACTCAATTTTTTAAAATTAATTGCAATTTGTAACATTCCAAACTGGATGTGTGCTATTCTATCAATAAAAACAAAGCTGTGATGTTTTATGGCATATCAACCTCAGTGGGTCATTTAATGCTGATAAACTTTTGAAATAAATTCATTCTTAATGGATACTCAATTTTTTTAATAAATACATTTTTCTATTTAACCCATAGATGGGACCCTAACGGTACTACCACTCCCGGTCAGAGTGGAGCACTCAATTGCTTGCCTCGTTTAATAAAATTTACACGAGTAATCAAGAGAGTAGACATTTACTGAGTTTGGCACAAGGCCAATAATATTAGACACCCAGTGATAAATCAAACTTCATAACAATGGCTTGCTCGCTTTGCTTGATAAATTATTATACTAAATGAAGCTTGCTTGTCTGTTTTGTTTTACGGCATATCAACCTCAGTGGGTCATTTAAACTTTTGAAATAAATTCTTAATGGATACACACTTTTTATTCACACATTCATCTATTTAACCCATAGATAGGACCCTAACAGGTACTACCACTGCGGGTCTAAGTGGACCAGGGAGCAATGGTGATGAAGGGGTGCTCCACATTCCCCAAACGTCCAGAACTGGAACCTCACCATCAGATAGAGTTTAACGTCATTCCCAGGACATGTAGACCCTCAGACACAGTCTTCTAGTGCATATATGATAAAAAGGGTTGGGGCTTGCTATAAAGGCAATAGTGTTGGGACAATCATATAGGTGCTAGGGCTTGACGTGACCAGCCGATTGATCGGTGGGGGCACTCTCCGACCGCCCGTCTAGCCTAGATAAGGTCCAAAGTGGAGTATTGCAAGTCATGGACTGCTCAACCACCTGGGTTTTATCCTTAAGCATCACGGGTCGCCACACACGGCCAACAGTTGGCCCCATTTGGGGGGATTCTTACCCCTCTGCAGAGGTGCAGTCGGTGCATTCTAACGCCCCACCGACAGGGCGGTTTCAAATTATGAATAATACAATGTTAGTTACATTGAATACAAGAATATCAGATGTTCTTTGCCACCAATGTATGGAAAGCAAATATACCTAGTGCTTAGTGCGTCCTGGGACGCGCATATTTGCTTAGAATGAGTCCCCGGGTAAATTCATGGGTCCCAACTAAAGTTTATAGATTGTACGGTTCTTATTAATAATCTGGGGAAAAGCCGTCTAACTCCTACCTTGTAATCCATCCTGTGTAATTCGTTTCTAAGAAACCTAATTAGATGCTCATTACCGAACAGTTCACCCATGAAAATGATTATGGTTTAATGTAGAAATGAAGGTTCGTGGTGTAATGGTTATAGTCGTAGGAAATGGACTCGTCGACCAGAGTTCGAATCCTGGATGGGGCTGCACTTTGTGTTGCCCTATATAGAATAGAGGCGCATTGTGTAATGGTTAGAGTCGTAGGAAATGGACTTGTCGGCCAGAGTTCGAAGCCTGGACGAGATTGTTTGCATTTCACATAGGGCTAATACTCTTGGGAAAGGTATGCATCCAACTACTCTCCCTCCAGTTATGGGTTAATAGTAGGGCAGACTGGGCTCTTCAACCTTGGCTAGATAACCAGTCTAGGAGAATGAAACCTCTGAATTCAAACTTACGCTTGAGAAATTGACCTTGTGTCACATACTACTCGGGGTTGGTATATATATATATATTATATATATATATATATGGAATTTATACATTTACCATCCAAATATGAGAAAGTTTCAATAATTTGGTTCATTTTCATCAACTCAAAAGTTGCAATACAGTCCCAAAATTACAACTTGGCTATCAGCCATAACTCGACACCGTCTTGGTAGTTAAAAGATGGAAAGACTAAAGAAATATGGCCAATGACCGAATTGTAGCTAGTCAACTATGTGATTTTGGAATTTAACCGTATCAGCAAACACATAAAGAAAATGATTGAAACTTACTTTCATCTGAATGGTGAATTTAAATATATATATATATATATATATATATGGGTCGGTTTAGCTCAGTCGGTAGAGCGTTCGGCTAGGAATCATAAGGTTCCTGGTTCGATACCGGCCCTTGCCAACTCAGCGTATGAGTAGCACAGGGATCTGTGCGGTAAAGTAAGGAGCTGATGGTAGGTGTTATTAAAATAATCTCCTTGGTCTAGCGCTAGTGAAAAGGGGATAGACTCCCTCTGGCTGATACCGACTTTAGGCCACCCTGACGACTTTACTTAATATATATATATATATATATATATATATATATATATATATATATATATTGATTTGGTAGTTGGTTTTGAAGGCTATCACAATGCAAATTGGCTACGTTAAATATCAGTTGAAAAAGATTTTTTTTAAATCATCAGGATTTAAAAAAATGTTTCTTCTTTCGAATGGACAAAAAATTTCAAGTTAATATTAACCTTTATGCAAGTTTCATCGTGTTAATTATGGGGGAGGGGTAAATTTCACTGGGAAAATTGGTGGTACCTATAATATGAGAATTTAGCACGTGTTAGCTCAGTCGGTAGAGCGTTCGGCTAGAAACCACAAGGTTCCTAGTTCGATACCGGTCTTCGCCAACTCAGCGTATGAGTAGCACAGGGATCTGTGCGGTAAAGTAAGGAGCTGATGGTAGGTGTGGCGCTCCACCTCAGACGCCAAAAACAATCTCCTTGGTCTGGCGCTATTGAAAAGGGGATAGACTCCCTCGCTGACTGGTTGATACCGACTTTAGGCTGCCCCGTCGACTTCACTTTTATATAGATTTTTAAAATCATATTCAGTATTAATAGACACCAGAAAATTAGCATTAACAGAAATTATTAAGTTAAAAATTAAGTTAAAATATTTTAAATGTATTGCTCTACCAAATGTCTTGCCGTGATGTTCTGTTTTTGTCGATATCAACGAGGGAGATTCTATCCCCTTTTCATTAGCGCTAGACCGAAGAGATTGTTTCGGCGTCTGGTGTGGAACGCCACACCTACCAGCAGCTCCTCACTTTACCGCACAGATCCCTGTGCTACTCGTACGCCTAGTTGGCGAGGGCCGTTATCGAACCTTGTGGTTTCCCAGTCGAACGTTCTACCGACTGGGTTATCGGGATTACTTTACTAAGCTTAGCACAAAGACCACGAGAAAATAAATAAATTATAAGAAAAGAAAATAAAAAGAAAAAAGTGTGGAATGTTTCTCTATCGCACGAAGAAATTATTTATTTATTTATTTATTTATTTATCTTTGAACGAGGATCGAACTCGCTACTATTGAATAATTTGTAAGACCAGCTGGGATAATAGATTTACAATGAAAATTACACACACAGCAGCGAAGCCCTCCTTAACACACATTGTTGTACAATATTAAAAGTTTCAAGTGACAGAAAAGCCTAATTGTGGTGAGGGGGGGAGGGGAACGGGAGGAGGAGAGGGGAGGAAGAGGGGAGGGGGGGAGGAGGCTGAGAATCGATCTTATTATACAAACTGTCTATAAAACGTACCAGTTTTGTTCCAATTTATTGCTCGACACCTGAGGCGACCCAATCAGGAATGCCGACGGGGCTAAGACAATTTTTACATCCCACCCTTGATTGGAGGATACATTAAGCCGACCTTGGGTCACATGCAACCCCTGAGGAAAGGTGAGGGAGGGGTAAATAAATATGCTAACCAGTGCTCCACGGCAAGGTGGCCATCAAATAAAGTTTCATTGATTTTATTTTTTTTTTAACTCTTCTTTGTAAAAAAAAAAAAAAGAAAATTGCTATTTAGACAGGTAACAGTTTGAAATAAAAAAGGCAATAAGTTCTAAGTGACAGTTATCTCTAGATTGTAGGTTCAATCCTGGTCAGGGGCAGCAGTAACATAGAATAATAATTAACACAGCTTAACACCTGTACCCCAGCTATGGTTAGCGGAATGAGAACAGGATACCCCGTGGACTAAATAAAGGGTTAGGTTCAAAGTTCAGTGATGGCTCCCGATTACGACAAGAAGGTTTGCGATTACAAGAAATACCTGAAGAAGGCCGGGGGCACATCGACCGAAACGTTGTTCAGATAACAATGAAGATGAGGACAATAGTCCGAATAATACAAATAAATACTAAAATAAAACATATTCAACATTGATTATTATATTAGAAAAACGAAGACAAAAAAATATATTTAAAAAAAAAAAAAGTTACCTGCGAATGTAGGCGGGTGTGATGGAGGTATATATGGTATAAGTATTCCATCTCGAAATACGCAGGGTCCACAACAGACGGACACTGAGCGCCCACGACAGAAAAACGCTGTGCCCACCAATTCAGCACAAACGCTTGCCCTCGTTGAAGTGGTTTGTATCTCGTCAATTTGTTGTTCTTCCGGGTGGCTACCCATTTTGGAAAGACGAGGCATCGCGAAAAATGGTAAAATCCAGTTAATTTTTATTTTAAAGTTTTAAATTCTTTTTTTTTCTTCTTTTAAGTAAATTCCCGATTGAGTAGTAGTAGTAGACCGTAGTAACATTCGTAGGTTCGTCGTTTTTATTTTTATTTTATTTTTTTTTTTTCTCTCAACACATAACGGAGATTAAAAAGTTCAATCGTGAATGTACAGACAGACAAGTGGTTGTTGGTCTTGTCAATTTACCAACATGCAGTTAGTTTTTTTGTTTTTCTTCGCGTAGGTACGATTGTCAAAATTAACATGTAGGCAAATAGATCCAAATTTAAATCATAACTTTACTTGGATTCCAAATTTCAATTTTTTAAAAAAGGGGGTGGGGGGATTTTTTTTAAAACTCCAAGACACGTGAAATAACACCGATATTTTATTTTGTTCCCCCCTTTTTTTTTAGCGAAAAAGAAGAAAAAAATTCGAGCCTGCTTTTATTATTGTTTTCTAGGTAGTTCTAGATTGTAAGTCAATCCTTGTGAATGAGAGAGAGAGAGAGAGATAGAAAGAAAGAAAGAAAAAACAAAAAACAAAAAACAAGTTATTTACTAAGCTTAGCTTAGATATGGCACAAGGCTATAAATATGGGGCGTCCAGTGAGAATTGAACTCACTAACAATGGTCTGCTAAGTTAGCTTGCTAACCATTATACCACGTGAGGTACCCTTCTTTTACTAATCTTCGCTTAGATGTGGCACTAGGCCAGACGTTATGGGGCGCCCAGTGAGAATCGAAGTCACTAACAATGGTCTGCTAAGCTAGCTTACTAATCATTATACCACGTGAGGTACCCTTCTTTTACTAAGCTTAGCTTAGATGTGGCACTAGGCCAGACGTTATGGGGCGCCCAGTGAGAATCGAAGTCACTAACAATGGTCTGCTAAGCTAGCTTGCTAACCATTATAGCACGTGAGGTGCTCTTTTGTAGCGTATAGGGCTATTTACTAAGTGTAGCATAAGGTGTGTCACAAGGCCAGAAGTATGGGGCACCCAGTGAGAATCGAACTCACTAACAATGGTCTGCTAAGTTAGCTTGCTAACCATTATCCACGTGAGGCACCCTTCTTTTACTAAGCTTAGTTTAGATGTGGCACAAGACCAGAAACATGAAACACCCAGTGAGAATCGAACTCACTAGCAATGGGGTGCTAAGCTAGCTTGTTAACCATTACACCAACGTGAAGGGCTTTTTGTAGCGTATATAGTTTAATTTACTAATCATAGATGTTACACAAGGCCAGAAGTATGGGTCACCCAGTGAGAATCGAACTCACTAACAATGGTCTGCTAAGCAAGCTTGCTAACCAAAGAAAATAAATAAGGCAAAAAGGAGTTGTTTTTTTTTGTTTTGTTTTTTTTAACGTGTGAAGAAATAGTTTTTATTTATTTATTTATTTTTGGAGTGTCCAAAATTTTATTTATTTATTTATATATTTATATATCTTATTTCTCACGTGCGACAAAATTGTTACACTGGGTTGAAAACGATCCAATATTTTTCTTTTCTTTTCTTTCCCAAACATTAAACAATAACGAGTCTTTTTTTTTTTTCTTCTCTTCTTTTTTATTTTATCAAACAAAAAAGTAAAATAAAAAAATAAAAACGATAAATAATAACAATCGGATAGGTAACAACAAAAATATTTGATGTGTTAATGAAAAACCGTCAACAGCAGCGGTAGCAGAAGACAAATAGTAATTTACACTCGAGGTGTACGTAAGTAGATAAAACGGTAATAATGGAAAATTATAATAGTCATTATAATGTTCATTTCGATCACAAACAGACTGAAAAATCTGCCGTTTTTTCTTTAGCATTGTTACATCTAACGACCAACACAGAGATCAGAGAAATTCGTCGTGCGACGTAAAACTGCTCATATTTGATGATAAAAACTGCTTAAATAAATATATTTCGTTGGAATAAATCTTTTATACATTTGAATATCAACAACAAGGATAATTCTCTGTTAAAATTAAAAAATAGACAATACAATTAAAAATAAAGTCTATATAGAAAAAAGACACGCTTCAACTGCAACTTCCAAAAGGCTAAAACAAGCACTTTAATATTAATATTACACACACAACCAAATGAATTTTTTCCTTTCAGCTTAGAGTTATATATACCATATTTTGGGTGAAAAAATATCTTTTTCTCTATTTTTTTCCAAATGAAAATATATAAAACAGAATTTAACATGCGTATTGTTAATTATTTATTGTAACATTTCTCTTCTTTTGCGAAGAAAATATATATTTTTTGAAAAGAATAAATCAACAATTGTGGAGAGGGGTCTCTCAGGATTAATGAAACTGCTACTAAAACACGTGCGCGGACAGCGACACGGATATATCATATTGCCAATAAAAACGATAAAGGATCTGTCTTTTGAATATTTATTTGAATTTTTAACAAAGTCGGGAATAGGAAAATAATGAACTGGAAAAGGGTTATTTAAATATATTTCTTATTTTGTTAAATAAACACCACGGAGAAAGAAGAAGAAAAAATAACAAGAAAAAATAAATAATTAAACGAAAAAATAGGGGAAGAAGAAAAAAAAGGGATATACAGGTGGGTTAATTTAATTATCGAATGCAAATTAATTAAGAAATGCAATGATAGATAAATACACTCACCTTTGAATAACTTAAAATATTAAATTAAAAAAGAACAAAATAACTATTTTTAAAAAAAGGGAGGGGGCTTCTTTTCTTTCCTTTTTTTTTTAATCGCAGAATTTTAAATACATACACCCCACCAATTATTATCGAAATTCAAATCCACTGAATAAATTTAAACTATTTAAACAATTAAACGACATATTAAACGCGCGTATTCGAAAAACGGGGGCATTTTTTTCAAAGAAAGCTTCCTTCCAAATATCACCTCTCTCTTATTCACATCTTTCTTTTCTCTCTCATCTTTTTTTTTTCTTCTTCTTTTCTATCTTCCAGTTAATTGAATAAATATCAATCTTTCTTTCTCCATTTTTCGTCTCTCTGGCTTATTTTAGCGAGCAACAACCATGGATTAGTTTTTTTTTTGTTTTTTTGTTTTCTTAAAGGTAAGCCACTTCTTTCTTTTCTACGAAAGAAGGTACGTTCTTTGGGGGTAACTGGAATCACATTATTCCCACAGAGTTGACGCACCGTACGATTGTGATGAAAAAGCGAACTGTTAGTGATAATAAAGTGGTTCATCCACTGAAGAGATTCGATATGTAAAAGAGGCGACGGCGGCGGCGGCGGCGACGACGACGACGGTGGGCTTCATTGATTTGTGTCACACACACACACACACACATACATACATACACACACACACATTCACAGATGAGGACAACGGTAGCGTTCCGTTTCCTCTTGCTTTTATTCCCCCCCCCACAAGTCATCCCCCCCCCACACACAACAAAACTCTCGTTTTATTTCGTCCGTCCGTCTATCCGTGCATGTGTCTGGTTTCTTTTTTCTTCTTGGAGCCCTCCTCCCCCTATCTAAGGGAAGAAGATTGTTTTTAAATTGGGAAAAGGAACAAGGGAACTTGTTAAAGACAAATGATGACAATGATGATGAAGAAGAAGATGTAGCAGCGCCGAGAAAGAAAAAGAAAAAACTCAATTTCTATAGTGGTTCTCTCTCTCTCGTCTGTGTGAGAGAGAGAGAGAGAGACAGAGAGAGTAGATGAAAAAAGGTATGCCGCCGTGTAGAGAGAGAGAGACAGAGAGAGATCACAAAAACTAGGCAGCCGCGTGTAGAGAGAGAGAGAGAGAGGGGGGAGAGAAAGAGAAGTAGCCGTGTAGATAGAGAGAGTATATATATATATATATATATATATATATATATATATATATATATATAGAGAGAGAGAGAGAGAGAGAGAGAGAGAGAGTAGATGACAGAGGTAGGCAACCGTGTGTAGAGAGAGAGATGACAAGAGATAGGCCGATGTGTAGGGAGAGAGAGAGAGAGAAAGAAAGAGAGAGAGAGAGAGAGCATAGATGACAAGAGGTAGACAGTCGTGTAGAGAGAGAGAGAGAGAGAGAGAGAGAGAGAGAGAGAGAGAGAGAGAGAGAGAGATGACGAGGTATGCAGTCGTGTAGAGAGAGAGAGAGAGGTGACAAGAGGTGTGCAGTCGTTGAGAGAGAGAGAAGTATATATATATATATATAATATATAGAGAGAGAGAGAGAGAGAGATGACAAGAGGTATGCAGTCGTAGAGAGAGAGAGAGAGAGAGAAAGATAGAGAGAGAGAGAGAAAGATAGAGAGAGAGAGAGAGAGTTCTGCAGAATCTGTGTTTGGGAGAGTGCACTTACTGTAAATGCATCTAAATACCTGTATGCGTTAAACCCCAAGAAAGTGTTTTTTTACACACACACAACAACAAAAAAAAAGAATGCAGCGATAAAAACCAATACATATTGCACACCTAAACAGTGGTTAAATATATTGTGCATCTATACACAACCTGTCAATAATAACTAAATTAAAGCCAATATAGTAAAAATATGCATAAATTTCACCCCTCCTCCTCCTCCTCCCCATCATCAACAACGGAATTATAGTAAATTCATTCAGTATGCTCGTGTTGCCATTTCACTAACCATCAGTTTAACACGTTGCACGTGATTAAACTCGTCTAGCATTCACAGACCGTCACAGTGTGAAATACTGTGTTAAATATGGGCGCTCATATAATATATATATATATATATATATATATATATATATATATATATATGTATGTGTGTAGTGTGTGTGTGTGTGTGTGTAAATAATCCAAATGATTGGTAAGTAAGGGATGATTCTATTTGGGATCCTCAAAATCTCGCTGTATAACCATACTGTATGTTCTTGTAGGTGCAAACATATATTCATACAAGGATTTTTGTATAAATCCCTAACGAGAGCTCAATGTATAATAATCAATAAATTATATATATATATATATATATATATATATATATATATATAAAACTATTTACTAAGCTTGCCTTAGATGTGGCACAAGGCCAGAAGTATGGGGCACCCAATGAAAATCGAGCTCATTAACAATGGTAGCTTACTACTAACCATTACACTAACTGAGGTGCCCTATATATATATATATATTATATATATATATATATATATATATATATATATGTGTGTGTGTGTGTGTGTGTGTGTGTGTGTATTATAATGGTAATAACCTACTCGAGTTTCACCAAAATATTCATCATAAGAAACTCGAGTAGGTTATTCCTGTGTATACCATTATAATAAATTTGCTCTACTTACGTATTGAGCACTTTATATTTGCTATATCGCTGTCTTATCATTGTGAAACTTGTAACAACTAACCATTGAGACCATTTTCACCGGTAAGTCACCTTTTCTACAAATACCATACATGGGTTAGCTCAGTCGGTAGAGCGTTCGGCTAGAAACCACAAGGTTCCTAGTTCGATACCTGCCCTCGCCAACTCAGCGCATGAGTAGCACAGAGATCTGTGCGGTAAAGTAAGGAGCTGATGGTAGGTGTGGCGCCCCACCTCAGGCGCTAAAATAATCTCCTTGGTCTAGCGCTAGTGAAAAAGGGATAGACTCCCTCGCTGCATGGCTGATACCGACATTAGGCCGTCCCGACGACTTTACTTACTTTTTTTTTATATAAAGATAAACCTAATGAGTCAGATAAACCTACTAAAAGTTTCGCTTAGTGCTCTTCAGGGCTAAGAGTCGGATCTTAGCCCTGAAGAGCACTAAACGAAACTTTTAGTAGGTTTATCTGACTCATTAGTTTTATCTTTATTATTTGCTCTACTTAGGTATTGAGCACTTTATATTTGTTATATTGCTGTCTTATCATTGTGAAACTTGCATCAACTAACCATCGAGACCAATTTCACCGGTAAGTCACACATATATATATATATATATATATATATATATATCAGGCCTAGGACACTTCACGTAGTGTAATGGTAAGCAAGCTAGATTAGCTGATCATTGTTAGTGAGTTCGATTCTCACTGGGTGCCCCATACTTCTGGTCTTGTGCCACATCTAAGGTAAGCTTAGTAAATAACTATATAACAGAACTAGGACACTTCCCGTAGAGTAATGGTTAGCAAGCTAAATTAGATGTAAACAAATTTTCTATCTGACCCATAGAAGGGTTTGGTTTGATTTTTGTTTTACGTCATATCAACCTCAGTGGGTCATTTGATGCCGATAAACTTTTGAAATAAATTCATTCTTAATGGATACCCAATTTTTTTTATATAAACACATTTTTCTATTTAACTCATAGATGGGACCCTAACAGGTACTACCACTCCGGTTCAGAGAGGACCAGGGAGCAATGGTGATGAAGGGATGCTCCACATTCCCCAAACCCCCAGAACTGGAACCTCATCATTAGTTATAGTTTAACGTCATTCCCAGGACATGTAGACCCTCAGTCACCGCGTTCTAGCACCCATATGATAAAAAGGGGTTGGGGCTTGCCATAAGGGCAATAGGGTCAGGACAATCATTTGGTTTGGTTTGTTTTACGGCATATCAACCTCAGTGGGTCATTTGATGCGACAAAATTTGAAATAAATGCATTCTTAATGGATACTCAATTTATGTAGACCCTCAGCCGCCACCTTCTAGCACCCATATGATAAAAAGGTTTGGGGCTTGCCATAAGGGCAATAGGGTTGGGGCAATCATATAGGTGCTAGGGCTTGATGCAACCAGCCGATTGATCGGAGGGAGCCTCTCCGACCGCCGGTCTAGCCCCAAAACGGGTCAAAGTTGAATATTGCATGTCATGGACTGCTCAACCACCTGGGTTCTATCCTTAAGCATCACAGGTCGCCACCCACGGCCAACAGGTGGCCCCAATGGTGGGTGGGGGGGGGCAATCATTTATGTGCCAATTGTGGGATATAAAATCGAACAATATCACTAATTAGACAGGTAGATATCGATTATAATAACGAATAAATTGATAGATTGATTTCAGTGGCGCGCCAAACCGACTTGGTTTATTTTATGCCTTGAGGTTAGGGAATTATATATATATATATAATATATATATATATATATATATATACACACACACACATAGACACGTAAATACAAACACATATGCGTGCGCGTGCGCGCACACACACACAAACTAGTCGCTAGAGCGTTCGGCTAGAAACCACAAGGTTCCTAGTTTGATACCGGCCCTCGCCAACAGGGATCGGTGCAGTAAAGTAAGGAGCTGATGGTAGGTGTGGCGCTCCACCTCAGATGCTAAAAAACAATCTCCTTGGTCTAGCGCTAGTGAAAAGGCGATAGACTCCCTCGCTGATTGGCTGATGCCGACTTTAGGTCACCCCGACGACTTCAATTACTTTTATATACGTTCATATTTACTTTTTTGTGTAGTTTCTCATTTTCTTTTTTGTCTGCGGTTATAAAAAAAAAAGGATTTGCCTCTCATCCCAGTTATGAGCGCTGGACAAAAGGTCTCGTTTTTACGTGGGCGCATAAAAATTGCGTCTATCCCGTCGGCATTTCCCCTAAAGCGCTGGGCAATAAACCCAGCCCTGCCCCTTTAAATCAAGGGGGGCGGGTGTTGCCTGGGGGGGATTGCCCCCCCCCCCTGGGCTCGACGCTATTAATTGTATACTATCGGTCCAGTGGCCGAAGCACACCGGACCTCCGACCGAGATCGAATGCTCAAAAATATTCCTATCTAATACAAGTAATTTGCAAACAGATCTATTTGGTAGATAGACAAAACCCTAACAGGTACTACCACTTCGGATCAGAGTGACCTTAGGAGTAATGACAATCAAGACGTGCAGGAACCTCACCATCAGACGCAGTTTAACGTCATACCCAATACACCTTTGTCCTTCTCCTAGAAGAGTTGCCGACCAAGGTTAAGGAGCCCCTTCTAACTCCTTTGGGGATTAACCCAGCAACTCCTGCGAAACTGCATTGGCTTCTTAACTTTCTTTTGGATCACAGCGGCAATGGGGAGAGGGGGGATTTGCTGCTTGGGCAACAGCTCATCCTCCATATCAACCCGCCCAAGCTACGTAGTTCCACTAAAAAAAATGGACACTACTCCATCGTCTCTCGTAGACGGTAGCATACCAACAACAACAACAAAGACAACCGTTTTTGTTATTGGCATACAAGCGATACACCGTGGCGGTACAAGAGTGGGGGAGGGGTCAAGGAGGGCAGCTTTACCCGGTCTTGGTTACTTTCGAGTTCAATCCCACCCAGACACTCTTTTACAACCTCAAATCGATTTCTATTTCGGTCATCCATTCTTATCTGGAGGTTCATTTGAAAAAAAGTCTTATGGGTTTTGTTTACAAAAGAATTGGGCAGTAAACTACGGTGACCCACATTGATAAAAAAAAAATTACCAAATATTAAAGAATTATCTGATTTTAATAAAATTTTCTGTGTTGACTTATTAATCAATGAATTCTTTCTTTTAAATTTCTGAATCGTTTCAAGTCAAACGATTCAATCGAAATAAATTAAAATTAATACCAAAAATTAGATCTCTTACTTGTACCATTGTTTAAGGAAATAGCATCAAAGATCGTTTGCTAAAATTCACAAAAAAATCCTTGGTTTTTGCAACATTTGGCCAAGAAATTGGTTAGAAAATTTACCGTTTTCAATATTTAAATCAGAAAAGGTTATTTTATTTTATTAAAATGAAACGAATTAAATATTATTTCTCTGAATGTTTGAGATGAAGCTTGATGATTAGTATTATCTGCGTTATTCGGACAATTGAACACATGACCTAGTGGATAAAGGAGTTAGGTTAAGAGAGTTCTAAGTGACAGTTATCTCTGGATTGCAGGTTCAATCCTGGTCAGGGGAAGAGTAACATAGAATAATAATTAACACAGCTTAACGCCTCTACCCCAGCTATGGTTAGTGGAACGAGAACAGGATATTCCCGTGGACTGAATAAAGGGTTAGGTTCAAAGTTCCGTGATGGCACCCGATTATGACAAGAAGATTCCCGAGTCCGAAAAGAAGGTTTCCGTGTCGGACAAGAAATACCTGAAGAAGGCCGGGGGGCACATCGACCGAAACGTTGTACAGATAACAATGAAGATGAGGACAATAGTCCGAATAACACAGTTAATACGAATTAAATATTATAAATAGAATTTAAATTGAACATGTGTTCCCCACCCCCAATCATCACCGTCACTGATAATATTATAGATATTGTAGTAAAAAGACCTAATTTTTAGTATCAGTATACTAATTTGATATTTTTAAAAAGTGAAAAATCGACCTACCCTAACGTCACAATGTGTACAGACAACAGATGCACCCGTACAGTTGTCGAGTGGTATCCGAGAGACCGGAAACGACCACCCGGAAGACCTCCACGACGATAGGAAGATTAAATTGTCAAGCGATTAGGAACAACATGAGGAAGAGCGAGATTAAGAACGAAATGGAAGTGCTTTGTAACCAGTGATGTAGAAAACATCAGAAAACCAAATAAGAATATATATATATATATATATATATATATATATATATAATCAATAGTGATTATATTATGGATTTGGACTCATAACTTTAAGTTTCATGGTTATGCAATCCTCAGATGAGTCAAATGGTTGAGATCTTAAAAACCAGTAGTCAAATGGTTGAGATTTTAAAAAGCCTATATATATATATATATATATATATATATATATATATACACCAATCATCCACAGATAAGTGTTTCGAAGTTTACTTCTCATCAGTGCGGCTCGACGTTTTAACAACTACCTCTAGCGCGGTGCAAAACCCGACAGAATTTTTATCTTACCCTCATGACTATCAGGGACTATCAGCTAGGGGGGGGGGGGAACAATTAATTGATACAAACAAACTGTCAGGATGTATGTTTTTACAATCACCAGAGAACTCAAGTCTGTAAACAACGGGAAAGTAAATGCTTTTACGCTAAACGATGAAAGGTCAACTAATGTCTCCCCTACAGTGCTCTACCAGGAAATTGGGAGCATATATATATATATATATATATATAAAATCAATACAATGTATTAGTATTATCATTATTTTGAATAATAATAATAATAATAATAATAATAATAATAATAATAATGGAGATTATGTAACTGTCTGTAACCGAAACTACGTCACCACTGACGTCATTTGTTCCTAAGTTATCCAATTCATATTCTCAACGATTATGAGTGAGCATCATAGAGAAGATTAGCCTAGCCCCACGAGAGGTCTCAAACTTCACCTACGATGTATAAGACGCAGGGCAATTTTTTTAGACAAAATTTTGGAAAAAAAAAGTGTGCGCCCTATTTGCCGTCAAATACGGTACGTGTGCCCGGAGGGTGCATATTTTTGCAAGTACTTCTAATGCCAATAAAACAGTAAAAAAAGAATTTAAAAAAGTAACGGCTGATTTGCAAGGGAGGTAACTAAATAAGACACTTAAAATTCAATAAGAGCAGATGACATTTTTTAAAGTTCTAGGGTTATTGTAAGTTTTTTTTTTTTTTTAGAGAACTATTGTTTTTATTTGTTTTGTTTCGTGGCATATCAACCCCAGTGGATCATTTAATGCAGACAAATTGGTTAAATCGAACTTAACGGACCTAAATTCCACCATCGTATGTAACCCCTCCGAAAGAAAAAAAATATCAAAAATCAGAGAATTAACCGAATTTAATGAAACTTTCAGTGTTAATATATTAACGAATAAGATATATAATGCACCAGTTATTTCATTTAAAACTTCTAATTAAAAAAAAAAATTTTTTTTAGGTCAGTTAACTTTGAACCACGTATCTTTGAGAATCTGTATTACGCCTCTAAGATACGTGGCTCAAATTAACTGACCTGAAAAAATGTAAAAGTTTTTAAGTAAAATAACAGTGTCGTATTCAAAAGGTTAAAATAATTCCATGGTATTGGTTTGTTTTGTGGCATATCCACCTCAGTGGGTCATTTAATGCCGATAAAGTTTTGAAATAAATTCATTCTTAGTAGATACTCAATTGTTTTATAAATACATTTGTCTATTTAACGCATAGATGGGACCCTAACAGGTGCTACCACTCCGGGTCAGAGTGGATCAGGGAGCAATGGTGATGAAGGGGTGCTCTACATTCCCCAAACCTCCAGAACTGGAACCTCACCATCAGAGAGTTTAACATCATTCCCAGGACATGTAGACCCTCAGCCACCACCAGCTATCACCGGCTTGGCATAAGGGCAATAGGGTTGGGGCAATCATATAGGTGCTAGGTCTTGACGTGACCAGCCGATTGATCGGAGGGGGCCTCTCCGACCGCCCGTCTAGCCCAAGATAGGACCAAAGTGGAGTATTGCAAGTCATGGACTGCTCACCACTTGGGTTCTATCCTTAAACATCACAGGTCGCCTTCCACGGCCAACAGGTGGCCCAATTGTAGGAGTATTGCCCCTCTGCAGAGGGGTAGTAGGTGCATTCAACGCCCCATCGACAGGGCAGCCAAAAGTATGGGAAAAATAAGCTTTGGTGTATCACAATTCACATAGGGCGCCTCGTATTTTCATAAGTTCGTGTGAACCTACACCTGTACGTCCATAAGCGGTTTCTCGTCTTTTCCCTGACTACCTCGCCCACGTATTGTTTAGTTTTCTGACCCAAGAGGTTAGCTTGTTAGTTTTTGTCGAAACAGCAAAGGCACACAGATCGTTTCAGCAAGAAACAAGATTTACAAAATGGTAGAATTCTCGCGACAGAAAGAAAGAAAAGTAAAATGGCTGTCTTAAAAGTATAAGAAAACCAACCAACCAACCAACCAACCAACCAGCTAGCTAACTCTCTTCAACATAAACAAGTAAATCTGACAATTAGCTACATAAATTAGAGTAATCTCCCCTTGTTTGTTTCACTTTGAGGAAGACGTATATTTTGGTCGGCCACCGTAAATCTACACTGAAAATACGAATTTGTTCGAACCAATACAACTGCATGTTTTAACACGAAGATATCATAAATGTGTTCTTAATTGTGCTTGCGCCTTATTTAAATGAACTTAATAAATTAAAAACACATTTTATGATATTTTCGTGTTCGTGTTGGCATGATACTTTTTTATACCATATATAACTGGAGACTATAATTGTCAAACTGACTTTGGTTTAAAATAGCCCAGCAAGAGTTGATATGCCGTAAAACCAATCAGTCAATCAACAAAAAGACATTTATGAAATTTATTTGGTCTTTCTCAAATCCCA
Organism: Doryteuthis pealeii; assembly: GCA_023376005.1. Lineage (NCBI taxonomy): Eukaryota > Metazoa > Mollusca > Cephalopoda > Myopsida > Loliginidae > Doryteuthis > Doryteuthis pealeii. The sequence continues at coordinate 3,739,046 of CM042178.1, forward strand.
CAGAACAAATATAGAATATTTTCTTATTGTTTACGTTTTAAATTGGACAGGACAAAAATCTCAATTTTTAAAAAAAATGTTTTTACACAAGAGAGTGAAGCAGTCATTTTATGACAGATATTCACAAGTTACACCAAAAATAAAATGAATAAAAATATTCTACCATCTTTAAAATCATTTGAGTCTCTTCATAATTAAAAAAAAAAAACTTTAAAAAATTGTTCCTGTCATTTCAAAAAATCAAACAAAATTTTATATATCAAAATGATTTTTATCAAATTCTATGTAAAGACGTTATCTTATTAAGCCTTGCTTAGTTTTGTTTTTATGGCATATCAACCTTGCTGGATTATTTAATGCCGACAAAGTCTTGAAATAAATTCATTCTTAATGGATACTAAAAAAAAATTATAAACACATTTTTTCTATTTAACCAATAGATATGACTAACAGGTACAACCACTCCGGGCCAGAGTGGACAGGGAGCAATGGTGATGAAGGGGTACTCCACACCTTCAGATAGAGTAACGTCATACCTAGGACATGAAACCACCGCCTTCTAGCACCCATATGATAAAAAAGGATTGGTGCTTGCCCTAAGGATAATAGGGTTTAGGACAATCATATAGGTGCTAAGGATTGACGTGACCAACCTCTCCAACCACCCGTCTCACCTAAATAAGGTCCAAAGTGTGGTGTTGCATGTCATGGACTGCTCATCTATCAGGATTCTGTCCTTAAGCATCACTGGTTGTCATCCACGGCCAACAGGTGGCCCCATTATATATATATATATATATATATATATATATATTGGTTTGGTGGTTAGTTTTAAAGGTTATCGCAATGCAAATGTAAAGAAAAATGAGGAAACTATGATGTTGTTCGTTTACCTTTGATTTATTCTTAATATTTCGGGATAAAGATCCCTTCGTCGGAAGATTTCTGATAGCTAAGTTCTTGAGCTGTTATCTTGTTGCTAGGAATTTTGTAGTATGCCAGGTGATCTTGCAGAAATTTTCTTAATCCCAATTATCTGCCTAGAGCTCAATGGATGAACCAACGAGTCACATTTTGTCTAATACACACACACACACATATATATTATTATTATTATATATTAATGATTTGAAGGCAATTACAATGCAAATAAAAAAAAAACAAAAAATTTTGAGTGATCACCAACATAATTGAGGTACTTATCTTTTCCACAAAGAGAAATTCATTATCTAGGAACAGAATTCTTTAAGGTTTTTCCTCTTTGCTTTGAGATCTTAGGCTAGTCCGCCAAAGTTTTAAAAAAAGATCCGTGATGTCAATCAAAGCAAAATAAGCAAATATCATTTTGTTTTTATTTGCATTGTAATTGCCTTCAAATCCTTAATATATAACATACTTAACAATGCTTCAAGCAAATTACCAATTACTTTTATATATATACTGAGAGACATGAACATTTTTTTATTCTATCTGTTTCATGATAGAGAGAGAGAGAGAGAAGAGAGAGAGATGTATTCTACCCATTCTTTTTATTCTATCTGTTTATATCTGAGAGAGAGAGAGAGAGAGATTCTACCCATTCTTTTTTATTCTATCGTTCTATCTATGATCTACCTATGAGTCTTCTTATATCTATTTCAAAATGTTCCTATTTATCTAAGTCCGTTTATTATAGCCCTTTGTTACAAAGAATTGAACACAACTTCAATCTTGATCGCGAAGACAACTCTACAAAGCATCATTATCTTTGTACAACAGAATGGGAAACAAGAATGGAGTAGGAAGATTGTGTTACGCCAATCTTCCAAATGAAGAGAGACAGCTTGTCGGCGTAGATTAGCATCGGATCTATTCTGGGAATTTTTCAGATGGCAACGCAAACGCTATTTAGTGTCTATTACTTTGTGAAGAATCATCAAGAATTGACTTTTTTTTTTATCATCAGACAATTCAATCTCTATGTCTTTGAATTTTTGAGATGAGGCTTGTTAATTTGTATTATTTAGATTAATCGGACTATTGTCCTCATCTTTATGTGTATTTATGCTTTTATGTTATGAGAGAGAGAGAGAGAGAGAGAGAGAATAGCAGATAATGAGAGAGAGAGAGATAGCAGAGAGAGAGAGAGAGAAAGAGAGAGATAAGCAGAGAGAGAGAGAGAGAGAAAAGAGAGATATAGCAGAGAGAGAGAGAGAGAGAGAGAGAGATAGCAGAGAGAGAAGAGAGAGAGAAAGAGAAGATATAGCAGAGAGAGAGAGAGAGAGAGAGAGAGATAGCAGAGAGAGAGAGAGAGAGATAGCAGAGAGAGAGAGAGAAGATAGCAGAGAGAGAGAGAGAGCATATATCAGAGTAAAGTCAATTCTTTATGTTATGGAGGCAGAGAGAGATAGCAGAGAATGAGAAGAGAGAGAGAGAGAGAGGAGAGAGAGAGAGAGAGAGAGAGAGAGAGAATAGCAGGAATGAGAGAATGAGAAGAGAGATAGCAGAGAATGAGAGAATGAGAGAGAGATAGCAGAGAATGGAGAGAGAGAGAAAGAGAAAGATAGCGAGAGAGAGAGAGAGAGAGAGAGAAGAGAGAGATAGCAGAGAATGAGAGAAGAGAGAGAGATAGAGAATGAGAGAGGAGACAGACAGACAGACAGAGAGAGAGCATATATCAGAGTAAAGTAATGATTTACATGAACAGCAATAAATCCTTCAAAATACTCCCTATCACATATCACTCTATACTAGGGCAGGTCGATTTTTCACTACCCTACTCTATATACCAAACACTTATGGCTGGTCTCCCAATATTACTAAGTGCTTGTTTTTGTTTTTACAGCATATCAACCACGATGGGTCATTTAATGCCGGCTTAGTTTTGAAAAATTCGCAGCGACAGTTTGGAAGAATTCATTTTTTTTTTTGTAAAAAAAAGAAAAATCTATTAAACCCATAGACAGGTAATACCAATCCGGGTCAGAGTGACCGGGGAGCAATGGTGATGAAGGGGTGCTCCATATTCTCCAGACCTCAGAACTGGAACCTCGACATCAGATAGAGTTTAACGTCATTCCAGGACATGAAAGACCCTCATCCACCGCCTTCTAGCACCCATATGATAAAAAGGGGTGGGGGTTGCCATAAGGGCAATAGGTTCGGGACAATCATATAGGTGCTAGGGCTTGACGTGACCAGCCGATTGATCGGCCCGTCTAGCTAAAGTGTTGCATGACATGGACAACGCATCCACCATGATTTCGTCCTTAAGCATCACGGGTCGCCACCCCCAGCAAACAGGTGACCCATTTGGGGTGGGGAGTCTTATCCTACGCAGAGGTGCATTCTAAAGCCCCAATGTCCTGGCTTCTACTAAGTGTGTTCAGTAAAAAAAATCGGTTAAAATTGCAAATCGTCGTCAAAATTAAAACGGAAAAATTTGGCTTGGGCATAAATTTTAATGAATTTAATTATTACTAAGGACACAATTTATGTTATTTTTTTACTTAATTTTAACCGTTAGTTGTGTTAAAGGAAAAAATAGATAAAATAAAACAGTGATGATAAGACTAATCAAATTAATAAACATCTACAAACAAAACGTACTTTATATTTCAATATTACAGGCGACGCGTGATTTTCTTAAGTATGGATGACAAAAGTGTAATAATCCGTGTTTTTTTATGTTAATAAATTCTCGGAACATATTTACCTCCCTTAAAAATTAGTTCTTCTTGCCGCCCTCTGTAAAATAACGTCAATGAAAAACGGTTAAAAACAACAACTAACGGTTAAAATTTAAGTAAAAAATAACATAAATCGTATCCTTAGTAATAATTAAATTCATTAAAATCTATGCCCAAGGCCAAATTTTTCCGTTTTAATTTTGACGATGATTTGCAATTTTAATGAGAGCGTCTAATTTGAAAAAAATATCTACTGATCCATTTCTGACTTTGAAATATATTGCACGTGTTATATGACGTCAGATATAATCGTTTAACACATACATAACGTATTAAGTGTGGTGAAAAAGTACCACGATGGAGAGTATTCTATTTTAACATTTAAATGAAGACCTGTACACTAGGGTAGGTTGATTTTTCACTTTTTAAAAAAATATCAATCTCTCAAACAGCGCAAGTTGTGTGTTGGTATAATGAATACGGATACCAAAAACTAGATCTCTTACTTGCACCATTGTTTGAGGAAATAGCATCAAAGATCTTCTACTAAAATGCACCAAAATCCTCGTTATCATAAAATTGATACTGATACAAACTTGCATCATTGTTTGAGGAAATAGCATCAAAGATCATCTACTAAAATGCACCAAAATCCTCGTTATCATAAATTGAATACTGATACCAAAAACTAGATCTCGTACTTGCACCATTGTTGAGGAAATAGCATCAAAGATCGTCTACTAAAATGCCAAAAAATTCTTGTTTTCGCAAATTTTGCTAGAAATGGTCAGAAAATTTTTGCAATTCCAATATATAAAACAGAAAGACTTCATTTTAAAGGAAACGAATAAAATATAACTAAAATTCAAATTGAAAATATACCGCCATCATCACCGACATCTGATATGCAGCTTCTTTTTTTTACCTCATAATTAAGCTGTAAAAATAAAGTCACATTTCAAAAAGATTGAAATCTATTTCCTCAAATGAAAGCAAAGTTTTGAAAGAAAAAAAAATTGTGTGGTAATCTGTATGTTAATTTGCAACTTTCGCCACATGGGAAACGTTACAGTTCCAAAATCGACCTACCCTAATCTACACGACTGTGCAACATACATAATAAAGTCATTATATCCATACAAGTCAGTATCAATTCACGAATACTTATTGATCTGCAGTTTATGGTGAAACATGAGATTGTGCAAGTGCAGCACTCTCCATATTACTCAGATGCCCCAGCTTACAATTCTCATAAGATTTGATTTGATCTTGTTCTTGTTTTACGGCATATTCAACCTCAATGGGTCATTTAATGCCGACTACGTTTTTGAAATGAATTGGTGATAATGTTTAATTTTCTAAAGGTATTTTTTTTTTGACATATTTTTTGTGAATGAAACTTTTAGATGATTTTTTTAAAACATATTTTTGAGTTTTCATTTTTTTTTGGAAGATTTTTAGATTTTGTTGTAGATGTGTGCTTCTTTTATTATCCAAGTAGTTTTTCTGGTTTATTTGGTAGAATATCTGTTTTAGATTTGTTGTTTGGTAGTATTTTTTTCGTATTTGTTTTAGGTTGCTACATTCTGTTAATATGTGTTTGATTGGTGTAGGATTTTGGCATGGTATGCAATATGGAATTCATAAGAATTCACTTTCCTTTACTATGTTAATCTACGCATCAGAATCTATAAGAAAAGCCAATAAAATCGACACCTTAAATTTTCACGAAATTGTTCTTTTCAGGCACTATAAAGGGGGGGGTAAGGGCTCATATCTCCGCTAATTCCCCGAATTGATCACTTTCTTTGGCATCAATGAATTCTACGCATCGAAATCTATAAGAAAAGCCAGAAAATCGACACCTTAAATTTTCACGTAATGGGTCATTTTCATACATAAGGGGATTTTAAGGGCTCATATCTCCGCTAATTCTCTCAAATTGGGTACTTTCTCTGGCATCAATGAATTCTATGCCATCGAAATTATCAGAAAAACAAAAAAATCGACACCTAAATTCACGAAATTGGTCATTTTCCAGGCATATCTATAGATAAAAAACAAATATATAGTAAATAAAGAATTACGCCAAAAAAGAGAAGCCCCCCCCCCAATACATTTAACACCCTAAGTTAGTTGTTTTCTTTCAAGTAACACCGTAGCTGGGGTCGTTCATTTTATGTCACTGGTAGCAATTTATGAGGCAGAGACCGGGACGCACTTCCTCATAAATTACCAAAATTAATTTCTGAAAGATATTGCCGAAGGTGGTGAGAGTTAAAAATTCAATGTCGGAAGGTTTGTATCACACGTAGGCAAAATTACAAATTTATTAAAGTACATTTAACGCCCTAAGTTGGTTGTTTTTCTTCAATTAACACCGTAGCTGGGGTCGTTATTTAATAGTCACCGGGACGCACTTCCTCATAAATTACGAAGATTTTTATCCGCACGGAGGTGTTTATTGTTTCTAGCTATATTAATTATGCTTTCCTACGATAGCGGTAAAGACGACGGAGTGGCCTATTGGCGGTATCAAGTGGACAGCGAAGGAGTATATACCCTTTTTGCTAGCGCTAGATTAGAGACTGTTTTCTACCATCAGCTTCCCACTTTACCGCACGGATGCAATGAAGAATTTTTATCTATCTTCATCTATCTATCTATCTATCTATACATTAGTACCACCAATTTTACCCAGTGAAATTTAACCCCCCCCCCACACACACCTATATTTAATACAATGAAACTTGCAGAAAAATTAAATATTTTCTTGAAAAAATCTTTTCCATTCGAAAGAAAAAACATTAAACAAACTCCTGATGATTTAAAAAAAAAATGTTTTCAGCTTACGGAAATTATGAAAATTATGATTGAAAAACAATGTTTTCATTTTTGCACTGTTAAATCAACTGAAATTTACACGTAGCTAAAAACAAGTTACGCCAAGAGGTCTTTTTAAAAAATTCTAATGAAAAATCAATTAATAGTTTGATTTTCACGAAAATTTCCATAAATGTTTACCTTTGGATGTAAATATATCTCTGAAATGGTTTTTTCCTAAAATATATTAGGGAAAATATTTTTTACGGGTCTATCCCCACCCTATTTTATTTTATGAGATAAAAAAATGTCCCGTCAGAATACTTTTTTACTTTAAAGATAAGAGTCTGAATAACTATATCAAAGAAATTGTATACATACAACGCAGTAGGTTTTTTTTTTTAGGAAAATTAATGAATCGAAATAAAAAGTGCAAAAATGTCATAATATTATTAAAAAAATTTGTTTTAAGAAATTAATTTTTAAGAGATTTCCAATCTTTTGTGTGCTTGAATATTTTTTTTCTGCGTGAAATAGATTAAATAATTTTTTTTTTCTTCGTGAAAAAATCGAATTTTTCACGGATATCTAAATATATGAATTTTAGAATTCAGGTGAACTAAATATGGCCCGATCCACGCTATATTAATATTTTTAAAAGAATTTGTAATTTTTATTGTTGAATGTAATGTGTGATTCTTAGAATATACGGAAGGCAAAACTGACATTTTGTTTTGTTTTATACAAAGAGACGAGACGCTTCTCAGTAACTATTGTTTGTTTTTCTTAGCGTAAAAAATATTTTTCAACTTTTTCGACACTATTAGAATAAAAAGTAAGTATATATTGATTAATCTATCAGTTTTTCTCTTAGAAAATATTCAAAATTGTCATTTCATTTCATTTTCGATTTTAAAAATTAATACCAAAACGAAGACATTTTTTTAAAAAGTCAATTTCACTGTGGAAATTTTAATATTAAATTTTTCAAGTTTTATTCTTTCACAGTAAATTTTAATATTAAAGTTTTAAAGATTTTATTTCATTTAATAGTAAATTTTGGCTAAAAAAAGTATGTCGTTAACAACCCAACCGTACTTAGATGCATAACCGTAAAAGGGAAATAAAATGTAACTTTTCTGTCTAAATTGCGGCCTGAAAATTACCCTTTCGCATGTAATACGGATAGGTTTCATTTATTTTTTAAGATAACGATGTAATTTTCCCAATCGGATTAATTTGATCTTTGAATTAACTGTTTTTTCTTTGTAACAACCCTGTACGATCTTATTTGTTTTTTACGAGATTTTTTATAACAAAGTTCGGAAATATTTATTTCATTTTATTTCAAGATGGCAATAAACTGATCAGTAACCGTTTTGGTGATACCTACTAACATATATAAAGTGCAGTTTGTGTGTATATGTATGTCCGGGGGAAACTTCGAAAATAAAACAATTAACGACAAAAGTAATATATATATATACACCTTAATACTCACCAGGGCTTGTTTTTGGAGCAAAAAAATATAATCGTGAAGATAATTAAAAAATAAAATTTAAATGATAACACCATGGATTTTTTTTTTCATTTAATATTTTAGATAGTAGACATTAAACATTTCTTTTTCAGGGTAGCTGGATCAATGCAAGGTATATTTTTTTTTTTACATAGGGATTTAAATGGGGCATCCCACGAGGATTCAATCACGATTCAGTAATAATGGATTTCTGCGGGACCAACTTTAAAAAAATCCCCCTCTACCCAGCCGACGAAGGGTAGCCGCTTCTAGTGATATATAAATCATCTTTTATATATAAAGCTTTTAGAAGAGTGTACACATTTTTAGTTATATAGAAACACACAAGCTATTTTACTGGCGAATACCGGCCTTCTTCTTTCTAGAGATTCTCAAACTCAAAAACATTTTCTTTCTCTCTTGATTGTCTCAGTCTATCCCACCATTATATTTGTTTTGGAATTTTACTTTCTTAGACACAGTGGCACTTCCAAGTGAAGGCAGATATTATTATTTCTATTATTAACATTATCTGATTATAGCTATTTTCACTCCTTGGGAATTATTATTATTATTATTACTATTTCACTCCTTGGAAATTATTATTATTATTATTATTATTTCACTCCTTGGGAATTATTATTATTATTATTATTCATTCACTCCTTGGGAATTATTTTATTATTATATTATTTATTCATCCTTGGGAATATTATTAATTTTATTATTATTATTATTATTATTTCACTCCTTGGGAATTATTATTATATTAATTATTTATTATTATTATTATTTATTTCACTCCTTGGGAATTATTATTATTTATATTTTATATCACTCCTGAATTATTATTATTATTAATTATTATTATTATTTCACTCCTTGGGAATTATTATTATTATTATTTTATTATGTATATTATTTCAACTCCTTGGGAATATTATTATTATATTATTATTATTATTATTATTTCACTCCTTGGGAAAATTAATTATTATTATTATTATTATTATTATTATTTCACTCCTGGGAATTATTATTATTATTATTATTATTAATTATTATTATTTCACATCCTTGGGAATAATATTATTATTATTATATTATTATTTTATTCACTCCTGGGAATTATTATTATTATATTATATTATTATTATTCACTCCTTATGAATTATTATTATTATATTTCACTCCTTATGATTATTATTATTATTTATTATTTCACCCTTATGATTATTATTATTATTATTATCATTTCACTCCTCAGGAATTATTATTATTATTATTATCATATTCACTCCTCAGGATTATTATTATTATTATTATTCTCATTTATCATTTCACTCCTTAGGAATTATATTATTATCATTATTATTATTTCACTCCTTAGGAATTATTATTATTATTTTCTCTCTTTGTGAATTATTATTTCATTATTATTATTTCTCTGCCATATACGTGTGTTCTGAATAAGGAAATGAACAGAAATAAAACTCACCCCCCTTTTATTCTGTCATGTGCGTGTGGGTTTTGTCTACAAGAAACACACAGTCCATAAAAGATGACAAGAATAAAAATGATCTATCGCATTATACTCCCGTTTCACAAACATCTTTTTCTGTCTGGTTCTTTGAAATGGTAATTAAAGTCTTTGAACACATGATTACGAATGCAGGAGGTTTAACGCCATTCTTTAGAACATTAATAAAACTTAGATCATTTTTTTTTTTCTTTTCTAAAATTCTGGTTTTTCTAAATTAATTTATTATTGGTAATGCCATTTCGCTTTCTTTCTATTCAGTTAGTATTGAACTAGATTATTTACTTTTTCCCCCAATCAATCATTTGGTATTCGATTCTTAAAACGACTGCTACTAATGAGAAAAATAACATCCAGAGATGCTGATAGGTACACGCGTCCTGCGTTCCCTGAGCAAGTAAAATCATATCCATGCGTTCCAGTGTTTATCTTTTTTTAACGCTAAACTTGCAAATCGTCGTCAAAAATTAAAAACGGAAAATTTTTGAAGACATTTGCAACCATTCAAACTAAATTTGAAATTAAAATTATTTAAAATCCGATTCAAAAATGGTAAAAAAATCCAAAAAAAATCTCACGAACTTTTCTTTTAAATTTAAAAAAAAATCTTTTCTTTTTTTTTATGTATTTACTTTTTTTATTTAATTTTTTTTTTTCCTACTTGACTTTTTTTAATTTATTTGGTAAGTCAGGTTAGTAATTGGTTTTATTCTCTTTATTTTTTAACGAATCTTAATATTTTCTAAACTGCACATAATATTTTAGTTTAGAAAATATTCAAGATTCGTTAAATAAATTAATAAAAAAACAATTACTAACCTGACTTACCAAAAAAAAAAAAAAAAAAAAAAGTAAGTATTTTTGAATGGATTTTTAAAATTAATTTAAATTTCAAAATTTAGTTTGATGTGTTGCAAATCGTCGTCAAAATTTCCGTTTTAATTTTGACGCCGTTTGCAAGTTTAGCCGAAAAAAGATAAACACTGGAACGCATGGATATGATTTTACTGCGTCAGGGACGCAGGACGCGTGTACCTATCAGCATCTCTGGATGTTATTTTCTCATTAGTAGCAGTCGTTTTAAGAATCAATACCAAATGATTGATTGGGGGGAAAAAAGTAAATATATTCTAGTAATACTAACTGAATAGAAAGAAACGAAAATGGCATTACCAATAATAATTATTAGAAAAGCCAGAATTTTAGAAAAGAAAAAAAATGATCCTAGTTTTATTAATGTCTAAAGAATTGGTAAACCTCCTGATTCTTATATCATTTGTGTCAAAGACTTTTTAATTACCATTTTCAAAGAACCAGACAGAAAAGATGTTTGTGAGAACCGGGGATATAATGCGATAGATCATTTTTATTCTTGTCATCTTATGGACTGTGTGTTTCTTGTAGACAAAACCCACACGCACATGACAGAATAAAAGGGGGGGTGAGTTTTATTTCCGTTCACTTCCTTATTCAGACACACACGTATATGGCAGAGAAATAATAATAATGATAGATAATAATTCACAAGAGAGAAATAATAATAATAATTCCTAAGGAGTGAAAATAATAATAATGATAATAATAATAATTCCTAAGAGAAGAAAGATGAAATGATAATAATGATAATATAATAATATAATAATTCCTGAGGAGTGAAATGATAATAATAATAATAATAATTCTGAAGGAGTGAAATAAATAATAATATAATAATTCATAAGGAGTGAAATAATAATAATAATAATAATTCATAAGGAGTGAAATAATAATAATAATAATATTCATAAGGAGTGAAATATAAATATAATGAATAATAAATCAATAAATAATAAATTCCCAAGGAGTGAAATAATAATAATAATAATATAATAATAATAATATATTCCCAAGTAAGAAGGAAAATAATTATATTGATAATAATAATAAAGAGTAAATAATAATATAATAATAATAATATATAAATAATAATCCCAAGGAGTGAAATATAATTAATAATAATAATAATAATAATAATTCCCAAGGAGTGAAATTAATAATAATAATAATAATAATAATATAATAATAATATCGCCCAAGGAAGTGAAATAATAAAATAATAATAATAATAAATAATAATAATAATAATAATCCCAAGGGAGTGAATATAATAATAATAATAATATAATAATTCCCAAGGAGGTGAAATAAATACATATCAATAATAATAATAATAATAATATCCAAGGAGTGAAATAATAAAATAATAATAATAATTAAGTAATAATAATATAATAATAATAATCCCAAGGAAGTGAAATAATAATAATAATAATAATAATAATAATAATAATTCCCAAGGAGTGAATAATAATAATAATAATATAAATTCCCAAAGAGTGAAATAATAATATCATAATAATAATTCCAAGGAGTGAAATAATAATAATAATAATATAATAATATCCCAAGGAGTGAAATAGATAATAATAATAATAATAATATCCCAAGGAGTGAAATGGAGTAATAATAATAATGATAATAATAATAATAATCTGCTTCCACTTGGAGGAGTGCCAATGTGTCTAATGAAAGTAAAATTCCAAAACAATAATAATGGTGGGATAGACTGAAGACAATCAAGAGAGAAAGAAAATGTTTTTTGAGTTTGAGAGATCTCTAGAAAGAAGAAGGCCGGTATTCGCAGTAAAATAGCTGTTGGTGTTTCTATATAACTAAAAATGTGTACACTCTTCTAAAGCTTTATATATAAAAGATGATTTATATATCACTAGAAGCGGCTACCCTTCGTCGGCTGGGTAGAGGGTGATTTTTTTTAAGTTGAGTCCCGCAGATCCATTATTACTGAATCGTGATTTGAATCCTCGTGGGATGCCCCATTTAAATCCCTATGTAAAAAAAAAAAAATACCTTGCATTGATCCAGCTACCCTGAAAAGAAATGTTAATGTCTACTATCTAAAATATTAAATGAAAAAAATCCATGGTGTTATCATTTAAATTTTATTTTTTAATTATCTTCACGATTATAAATCAATCTATTATTTTTTGCTCCAAAACCAAGCCCTGGTGATATTTAAGGTGTATATATATATTTACTTTGTCGTTAATTGTTTTATTTTCGAAGTTTCCCCCGGACATACATATACACACAACTGCACTTTATATATGTATAGTAGGTATCACCAAAACGGTTACGTGATCAGTTTATGCCATCTTGAATAAAATGGAATAAATATTTCCGAACTTTGTTTATAAAAATCTCGTAAAAACACAGTAAGATCGTACAGGGTTGTTACAAAGAAAATCAGTTAATTCAAAGATCAAATTATCCGATTGGAAAAATTACATCGTTATCTTAAAAATAAATAACCTATCCGTATTACATACGAAAGGGTAATTTTCAGGCCGCAATTTAGACAGAAAAGTTACATTTTATTCCCTTTTACGGTTATGCATCTAAGTACGGTTGGGTGTAACGGACATACTTTTTTAGCCAAAATTTACTATAAAATGAATAAAATCTTTAAAAACTTAATATTAAAATTTAACTATGAAATGAATAAAAACTTGAAAAAATTTAATATTAAAATTTCACAGTGAAATTGACTTAAAAAAAATTTCTTCGGTTTTGGTATTAATTTTTAAAATCGAAAATGAATGAAATGACAATTTGAATATTTTTTCTAAGAGAAAAACTGATAGATTAATCAATATATACTTACTTTTTATTCTAATAGGTTGAAAAAGTTGAAAAATATTTTTTTACGCTAAGAAAACAAACAATAGTTACTGAGAAGCGTCTCGTCTCTTTGTATAAAAAAAAACAAATATGCAGTTTTGCTCTTCCGTATATTCTAAGAATCACACATTACTATTCAACATAAAAAATTACAAATTCTTTTAAAAATATTAATATAGCGTGGATCGGGCCAATATTTAGTTCACCTGAATTCTAAAATTCATATATTTAGATATCCGTGAAAAATTCGATTTTTTCACGAAGAAAAAAAAAATTATTTAATCTATTTCAGCAGAAAAAAAAATATTAAGCACACAAAAGATTGAAAATCTCTTAAAAATTAATTTCTTAAAAAAATTTTTTTTAAATAATATTATGACATTTTTTTGCACTTTTTATTTCCGATTTCATTAATTTTTCCTAAAAAAAAAACCTACTGCGTGTATGTTATACAATTTCTTTGATATAGTTATTCAGACTCTTATCTTTAAAGTAAAAAAGTTTTCTGACGGGTCATTTTTTTTATCTCATAAAATAAAATAGGGGGGGGGGATAGACCTCGTAAAAAATATTTTCCCTAATATATTTTTAGGAAAAAACCATTTCAGATATATTTACATCCAAAGGTAAACATTTATGGAAATTTTCGTGAAAATCAAACTATTAATTGATTTTTCATAGAATTTTAAAAAAGACCTCTTGTCGTAACTTGTTTTTAGCTACGTTAAATTTCAGTTGATTTAACAGTGCAAAAATGAAAACATTGTTTTTCAATCATAATTTTTCATAATTTCCGTAAGCTGAAAAACATTTTTTTAAAATCATCAGGAGTTTGTTTAATGTTTTTTCTTTCGAATGGAAAAGATTTTTTCAAGAAAATATTAATTTTTCTGCAAGTTTCATTGTATTAAATATAGGTGTGTGTGTGTGGGGGGGGGGTAAATTTCACTGGGTAAAATTGGTGGTACCTAATGTATAGATAGATAGATATAGATAGAAGATAGATAAAGATTCTCATTGCATCCGTGCGGTAAAGTGGGAAGCTGATGGTAGAAAACAGTCTCTAATCTAGCGCTAGCAAAAAGGGTATATACTCCTTCGCTGTCCCTTGATACCGCCAATAGCCACTCCGTCGTCTTTACCGCTATCGTAGTAAGCATAATTAATATAGCTAGAAACAATAAACACCCTCCGTGCGGATAAAATCTTCGGTAATTTATGAGGAAGTGCGTCCCGGTGACTATTAAATAAACGACCCCAGCTACGGTGTTAATTGAAAGAAAACAACCAACTTAGGGCGTTAAATGTACTTTAATAAATTTGATAATTTTTGCCTACGTGTGATACAAACCTTCCGACATTGAATTTTTAACTCTCACCCACCTTAGGCAATATCTTTCAGAAATTAATTTTGGTAATTTATGAGGAAGTGCGTCCCGGTCTCCTGCCTCATAAATTGCTACCAGGTGACTATTAAAATAACGACCCCAGCTACGGTGTTACTTGAAAGAAAAACAACTAACTTAGGGTTTTAAATGTATTGGGGGGGGGGCTTCTCTTTTTGTCGTAATTCTTTATTTATCTATATTATTTTGTTTGTTTATCTATAGTGCCTGAAAATGACCATTTCGTGAAAATTTAAGGTGTCGATTTTATTTGTTTTCTTGATAAATTTCGATGCATAGAATTCATTGATGCCAGAAAAGTACCCAATTTGGAGAATTAGCGGAGATATGAGCCCTTAAAACCCCTTATGTATGAAAATGACCCATTACGTGAAAATTTAAGGTGTCGATTTTCTTGGCTTTTCTGATAGATTTCGATGCGTAGAATTCATTGATGCCAAGAAAGTGATCAATTCGGGGAATTAGCGGAGATATGAGCCCTTACCCCCCCCTTTATAGTGCCTGAAAAAGAACATTTCGTGAAAATTTAAGGTGTCGATTTTTATTGGCTTTTCTTATAGATTCTGATGCGTAGATTAACATAGTAAAGGAAAGTGAATTCTTATGAAATTCCATATTGCATACCATGCCAAAACCTACACAATCAAACACATATTAACAGAATGTAGCAACCTAAAACAAATACGAAAAAAATACTACCAAACAACAAATCTAAAACAGATATTCTACCAAATAAACCCAGAAAAAACTACTTGGATACATAAAAGAAGCACACATCTACAACAAATCTAAAAATCTTCCAAAAAAAATGAAAAACAAAAATATGTTTTAAAAAATCATCTAAAAGTTTCATTCACAAAAATATGTCAAAAAAAAAACCTTTAGAAAATTAAACATTATCACCAATTCATTTCAAAAACGTAGTCGGCATTAAATGACCCATTGAGGTTGATATGCCGTAAAACAAGAACAAGATCAAATCAAATCTTATAGAATTGTAAGCTGGGGCATCTGAGTAATATGGAGAGTGCTGCACTTGCACAATCTCATGTTTCACCATAAACTGCAGATCAATAAGTATCGTGAATTGATACTGATTTTGTATGGATATAATGACTTTATTATGTATGTTTGCACAGTCGTGTAGATTAGGTAGGTCATTTTGGAACTGTAACGTTTCCCATGTGGCGAAAGTTGCAAATTAACATACAGAATTACCAACAACAATTTTTTTCTTCAAACTTTGCTTTCATTTGAGGAAATAGATTTCAATCTTTTGAAATGTGATCTTTATTTTTACAGCTTAATTATGAGGTAAAAAAAGAAGCTGCATATCAGATGTCGGTGATGATGGCGGTATATTTTTCAATTTGAATTTTAGTTATATTTTATTCGTTTCCTTTAAAATGATAGCTTTCTGTTTTATATATTGAAATTGCAAAATTTTCTGACCAATTTCTAGGCAAAATTTTGCGAAAACAAGGATTTTTGTGCATTTTAGTAGACGATCTTTGATGCTATTTCCTCAAAAATGGTGCAATACGAGATCTAGTTTGGACAGACGATAACAATATTAGTAGTATTGTGCAAATATCATCGTACATACATTTGTCATAGTGGTCATCTATCAACATGTCAATTCTATTATCTATTAACAACTGCGCTGTTGAGAGAATTTGATATTTTTTTAAAAAGTGAAAAATCAACCTACCCTAGTGTACAGGTCTTCATTTAAATGTTAAAATAGAATACTCTCCCATCGTGGTACTTTTTCACCACACTTAATACGTTATGTATGTTAAACGATTATATCTGACGTCATATAACACGTGCAATATATTTCAAAGTCAGAAATGGATCAGTAGATATTTTTTTCAAATTAGACGCTTCATCATTGGAAAATTGCAACATTCATCGTCAAAATTAAAACGGAAAAAATTTGGCCTTGGGCATAGATTTTAATGAATTATTACTAAGGAACGATTTATGTTATTTTTTACTTAAATTTTAACCGTTAGTTGTGTTTTCAACCGTTTTTCTTGGAGTTATTTTCCAGAGGACGGCAAGAGAACTTTTTTAGGGAGATAAATATTTCCGAGAATTTATTAACATAAAAAACACGGATTATTACACTTTTGGTCATCCATACTTAAGAGAAGTACGCGTGCCTGTAATATTGAAATATAAAGTAGTTTTTTGTTTGTAATGTTTATTAATTCTGATTAGTCTTATCATTTATCTGTTTTATTTTTATCTATTTTTTCTCTTAAACACAACTAACGGTTAAAATTAAGTTAAAAATAACATAAAATGTGTCCTTAGTAATCATTAAATTCATTAAAATTTATGCCAAGCAATTTTTCCGTTTTATTTTGACGACGATTTGCAATTTTAACCGATTTTTTTTACTGAACACACTTAGTAGAAGCCAGGACATTGGGGCTTTAGAATGCACTCTGCGTAGGGATAAGACTCCTCCACCCCAAATGGGTCACCTGTTTGCTGTGGGTGGCGACCCGTGATGCTTAAGGACGAAACATGGTGGATGCGTTGTTCCATGTCATGCAACACTTTAGCTAGACGGGCCGATCAATCGGCTGGTCACGTCAAGCCCTAGCACCTATATGATTGTCCCGAACCTATTGCCCTTATGGCAACCCCCAACCCTTTTTATCATATGGGTGCTAGAAGGCGGTGGATGAGGGTCTTTCATGTCCTGGGAATGACGTTAAACTCTATCTGATGTCGAGGTTCCAGTTCTGGAGGTCTGGAGAATATGGAGCACCCCTTCATCACCATTGCTCCCGGTCCCCTCTGACCCGGATTGGTATTACCTGTCTATGGGTTTAATAGATTTTTCTTTTTTTTACAAAAAAAAAAAATGAATTCTTCCAAACTGTCGCTGCGAATTTTTCAAAACTAAGCCGGCATTAAATGACCCATCGTGGTTGATATGCTGTAAAAACAAAAACAAGCACTTAGTAATATTGGGAGACCAGCCATAAGTGTTTGGTATATAGAGTAGGGTAGTGAAAAATCGACCTGCCCTAGTATAGAGTGATATGTGATAGGGAGTAATTTGGAAGGATTTATTGCTGTTCATGTAAATCATTGACTTTACTCTGATATATGCTCTCTCTCTGTCTGTCTGTCTCTGTCTCTCTCTCTCTCTCTCTATCTCTCTCTCATCTCTCTTCATTCTCTGCTATTCTCTCTCTCTCTCCTCTCTCTCTCTCTCTCTGCTATCTTTCTCTTTCTCTCTCTCTCTCTATTCTCTCCTATCTCTCTCTCATTCTCTCCTTCTCTGCTATCTCTCTCTCATCTCTCTCATTCTCTGCTAATCTCTCTCTCTCTCTCTCTCTCTCTCTCTCTCTCTCTCTCTCTCTCTCTCTATTCTTCTGCTATCTCTCTCTCTCTCTCTCTAAATAAAAGAATTGACTTTACTCTGATATATGCTTCTCCTCTCTCTGCCTGCCCCGGCTATATTAAATATTACTCTATATTTAAATATTATCCTAATATTATANTGTTTTCTATCAGTGTTGAGAAGGAACCATGCTGTTAATTACATTCAGTGATCTGGATTTAAATTAAGTCTCATACCTCCCCTAATGTGTTATGTAGTCACTTGAGTTACTTTATCAAACCAGGATGATATATATATATTATATATATTATAGAGGTAGAGAGAGAAGAGAGAGAGAGGGGGGAGAGAGGCAGCCAAAACAGGGAAGGCCCCCCCCTCCCCTAATGTTTAGGTATCAACTAGAGTTATCTTTTTAATAAGGATGCATATTATTTATAGTATATATATATTATAAATTATATATATATACCACACAGAGAGAGGAAAAGCAAACATAAGTTCCCCTCTCACCTAATGTTTAGATATTCAACTTTATAACAAGTATACCAGAAAGAGAGAGAGAGGGAGAGAAAAGAGGAGAGAAAACAACGGAGAAAGAGGGTGAGAAAAGAGGGGGAAAAAAAAGAGAGAGAAAGAGCGAGAGGAGAAGAGAGAGGAAAGAGAGAGGTGAGAGAAACAAAGAGGAAAGAGAGAGGAGAAAGGAAAAAAAGAGACAGGAGAGAGAGAAAATAAGGGAGAGGACGAGGAGATGAGAGAGAGAGAGGGAGAAAAAGAGAAGAGAGACGAGAGAGAGAGGAAAAGAGGAGAGAGGAGAAAGAAAAAGAGAGGGAGGACGAGAGAGAGGAGAGAAGAAAAGAGGAGAGAGAGAGAGAGAGAAAGAGGAGACCAGAGGAGAGAGAGAGAGAGAGAGAGAGACGAGAAGAGAGAGAGAGAGAGAGAGAGAGAGAGAGAGAAGAGAGAGAGAGAAGAAAGAGAGAGAAAAGAGAGAGAGAGAGAGAGAAGAGAGAGAGAGAGAAAAAAAGAGAGAGAGAGAGAGAAAGAGAAAAGAGAGAGAGGAGAAAGAAAAAGAGACTAGAGAGAGAAAGAAAAAGAGAGAGAGAGAGAGAGAGAAAAATAGAGAAGAGAGAAAGAGAGAAGAGAGAGAGAAAAAAAATAGAATGAGAGAGAGAGAGAAAAAAATAGGAGAGAGAAGGAGAAAAAAAATAGAGAGAGAGAGAGAGAGAGAAAAAATATATATATAGAGAGAAAAAAATAGAGATGAGAAAAATAGAGAGAAGAAAAAATAAGAGAGAGAAGAAAAATAGAGAGAAGAGAGAAAAAAGAGGAAAAAGAGAGGAGAGAGAGAAAAAAAATAGAGAAGAGAGAGAGAGAAAATAGAGAGAAGAGAGAAGAGAGAGAAGAGAGAGAAAAAAAATAGAGAGAGAGAGAAAAAAAGAGGAGGAGAGAAAAAAAAGAGAGAGAGAGAGAAAGAGAGAGAGAAGAAAAGAGAGAGAGAGAGAAGAGAAAGGAGAAGAGAGAGAGAGGAGAGAAGGAGAAAGAGAGAGGAGAAAGAGAGAGAAGAGAGGAGAAAAAAGAGAGAAAGAGAGAGAGAAAAAAAAAAGAGAGGAAGAGAAAAGAGAGAAGAGAGAGAGAAGAGAGAGAATGAAGAGAGAAAAAAAGAGAGAGAGAGAGAGAAGAAAAAAAAGAGAGAGAAGAGAAAAAAAAGAGAGAGAGAAAAAAAAAGAGAGAGAAAAAAGAGAGAGAAAAAAAAGAGAGAGAGAGAGAGAAAAAAGAGAGAGAGAAAAAAAAAGAGAGAGAGAGAAAAAGAGAGAGAGAAAAGAGAGAGAGAAAAAGAGAGAGAGAGAGAAAAAGAGAGAGAAAAAAAGAGGAGAGAAAAAAAGAGAGAGAAAAAAGAGAGAGAGAAAAAAGAGAGAGAAGAAAAAAAGAAGAGAGAGAGAGAGAGAAGAAAAAGAGAGAGAAGAGAAAGAGAAGAAAAGAAAAAAAAAAGAGCAAGCTGAGATAAAACAAACAAAAAAATAAACAAAACAAAAAAAAACAAGTAAAAAGCGGAAGTGCACAGAAGTGATAATGACTTCCCCCCCCCCTCTATGGGTTAAATAGTCACCACAACATAAGAAACAAAAGAAGCGAAAGGCAAGAAAATTACTTGAGGTTAAATTCTTCTTTTATATGATCGATGCTAAGTATGAAGTGTTTATCTGTTTAAGACAATGGAAGATAAAAATATCGGCTAAACTTGCAAATCGGTCGGAAAATTAAAACATATTACAGGGTGACCCCAAAAAAAAACAGAACCCAATTTATTTATTTTCCCATTGAACCAACCCTAAACCCTAACTCTAAATCGCCCCTAATTAAAATTAACAGTTTTATCACAAAATTTGTGGGTTCTGTTTTTCTGGGTCACCCTAATTTTCCGACCGACTTGCAAGTTTAGCCAAAATATCTACATGAACATATTAGGTTAGTTGGTTGGTTTTATGGCATATCAACCTCTCGTGGGTTATTTTATGCTGAAGTCAGTTTAACGATTATGGTCTCCCATTATATACGGTACAAAAATGTATCTTTGCAATCTTTTGAACAAGGTATCTAATAGGCACGCCAGCGGAGAGAAAGCAAGAAAAAAATAGATATCATAGAAAACAACACGGAAAAGAGAGAAAATAGAAAGAAAAAGATATAGAAAGAGAGAAAATAGGGACCGTATGACCTTTAGGCACCCTTTTTTGATCTTGATTAAGAAAGGACATGTTTTTCATTTACTCCGTCAATATCCGGTTGTTTTAACAGACAATTTTTAGATTTAAAAAAAAAAAATGATAAAACTAACCCCTCACCCTTAACAAACAACCGGATATTGACAGTGTAAATGAAAAACATGTCCTTTCTTAATTGAGATCAAAAAGGGGTGCCTAAAGGTCATATGGTCCGAAAATAGAAAGAAACAAAGAAAGTAAAAGACAATTGGTTTATGACAAGTGAGCAATGTTTTCCTTCATCGTACGACGAACCATTTGAATGCTGAATGCAATTTATATAGTGAATATCGTAGAAAACAAAACCAAAAAAAATAATTTAGACCAGGTATCTAATAAGCACCCCAGCTGAGAACAGTTTGGAAAAGAACAGCTTTTGCTTTTTACTGTAAACTTCCGGTTGTTTGTAAACAAAAGTAACAGACGATTTTTTGAGATTAGAATTTCATTGTAAGATTTTTTTAAAAGTTCATGTTTATTAACAAACCAAAGACGTTTTTATATTAAAATAGTTTTTGATTTTAATTAAAAATAATTAGTTATTTCATGTTATTGTTAACATATGTGAAAAATTAATTTTGCACTAACGATAAACTAATATTGTTATTTTTTTAAATCATAAAATGCTAACATAGTTTTCTTTGCTTCGGAATCTGCCCTGTTATTTCAAGGTATACCAAGGTGGCTTGTGATCCAACAAAAGATTATTTCTTTAAAAACCCTAAATGACCTTGGAATCAATACTATAGTTAATACCATATTTCAAACTTAGAATAATAACTATTTTATTGATAAAATGGATAAGGTATGTAATAAGCACCCCAGCTGAGAGCAGTTTGGAAAAGAACAGCTTTTGCTTTTCACTGTAAACTTCCGGTTGTTTGTAAACAAAAGTAACAGACGATTTTTTGAGATTAGAATTTCACTGTAAGATTTTTTAAAAAAGTTAGTTCATGTTTAATAACAAACCAAAGATATGTTTTTATATTAAAATAATTTTTGATTTTAATTAAAAAAATAGTTATTTCATATTGTTGTTAATTCAATAGAATTTTTTTTTTAATTATGAAACTCTGACGGAGAACGAGTACCACCGTACTCATTTGGAAAAGAGTGAGAGTGTCTTGCCTGCCGGAGTCGAACCCACACCCTCCAGAATGCAAAGAAATGAGATTTAGGCGCTGGATGGATGTGAGGTGCAATTCAGGTGCCCGGATGTTGGGGCCTACACGCGTCCATTTGAATGCACGAGAATTGTGCACGAGCGCGAGGTTCGACTGGTGTGTCCGAATAATAAGGGGAAACAGCAGTATAAGTAGAAGTGGGGTGACGGCATTAAGTGTTGCGACTTCAGCTGCTGGTAGACGACGACAGTGTTGTAGCCTGCGAATAAGGCGTTTGACTCGCTTCTTTTTGACGCCCCCCTCAACAAAGAACATTTACTTGAAACCCCATAATTGTGCAAAGAAACCAAACCAATCTTAAACAGTTGGAGATCGAAAGACTGATCATAAGCAGAACAAACAAATATTTATTTACCTCCTCTATTTTTTTTTCCTTCTATAGAAACTTAAAACAAAAGAGATATCTTTTTTATATTAAAAGAGTTTTAATTTAATCAGGAGAGAAATGCAAATAGTTTTTATTCACAAAATATTTCTTATGTTTATCTAAATATAAGGATGTTGTTCGGAAATGGTATCACACAATTTATAAAATTCATTTTCCATGTGCCTCTCATGTAATATGAATTCTTTCAAATAGGAATCCAATTGAGATCTCTGGAACCCGAGTAATTACTTTAAGAAATCGTTTATGGTGATTGCAATAGCTCTTAATTGTTTGAATAAATTGAATTGATATTTACAGATGTAAAACCTGCAGATCCAAAAGTTGAACAAAATATTGAATATTTGCATGAACAGCCAGAAGAGCACTCCCCAGCGGAGATCCCTTGTGTTAAGCAGAGTGCGATCCTTAATGAAGAAACCTTTAGTTGTTCGGTGGTGTTCCTTAATGTTGCAAGTCCGTTTGTCAATGTCGATTAAAGTGCAAATGGATGGCTGTCAATATCAGTGATTAAATAGTTAACCAACCATGTATTTGGCCTGTTGATTGGCTTAAGTTTAAACCATGTGACCTTGCTTAGTCTATAAATTTAAGTGGTGGATTGCAGCACACCTTATATACCCAAAATAATCCAACATTCAAATCAAATCAAATCCATGTGTCCCAAAATGCACTAAATTAAAAAGCTATGTATGTATGTATCAGGCCTCGACGCTAACTTTTTTCATGACTGTCCCGAACAAAAATTATCAACTGTCCCGAATGGGGTTTGGACTGCCCCGAAATCAAAATATTTTTGTTTAATTCATTAGCATCATTTATACTAGGGTGGCCACAAAAAAATCGTTTGCTACGTTTTTTAAAAACGAATTAAAATTAATTAAATCTATTATTTAAGGTCAAACTTTTGTTTGTAGTAGTAACTTTTAGGAAAAATTTTTACCGTCCCCAGCAAACTGTTCCGGATGACATATTGATCGTCCCGGGGATAACGGGACGGCGTTAATGTTGAGCCCTGGTATGTATGTATGTATATATATATATATATACACATATATGTGGAGAATATGGTTAATCAATGCCTGAAGAAGATATCAGAAGATCTGAAACACGTGTCGCAAATGTCAAATAATAATGATGAAAATTTTTTTTTTTTTTTTTTTTTTTTTAAAACATAATCCATTTTGCGGACCTTCTTTTTAATAAATATTTAATTTACTCCTGTTGGACCCATAAAAACACATAATATATATATATTTTAAAATAAGTGTATTTTTGCAGCATTTTTTCTTTATACAAGTTTTGTTGAACTGTACAGACAATTCTTGTCAGACAAGTTTTTGGTTGATCATTTCTAATTTTCGGGCCATCTTTTTGGTGTCGGGGTTGAACTGGTGTAACAGTCCACCAAAGGTTTCAAAACGAGCGCTTTCGGCAATACAGTTTGCCATCATCAGGTAGGAAACGAGACACGAAACCATACCATCGTTTCCTACCTGATGATGGCAAACTGTATTGCCGAAAGCGCTCGTGTTGAAACCTTTGGTGGACTGTTGCACCAGTTACACCCCGACACCAAAAAGATGGCCCGAAAATTAGAAAGGATCAACCAAAAACTTGTCCGACAAGAATTGTCTGTACAGTTCAACAAACTTGTATGTGTGTATATATATATATATATATATATATACCTGTGATAGAGTGATAGTAATAATAATAATATATATATATATATATATTTTATTTATTTTTTTTTTTTTTTTTTATCTATTTATTTGTATGGAAACTATATGTAGTCTTACCTGAATTGTGAATTCCTGAAGAAATGGCCAATTGTTTTTGTTCTTGAAGCATTGTCAACTCCATTTTAAGTTCCTTCTGTTTAATCTCCTGCATCTGATATTTGTGTTCTAGCTCCATCAGTTTAGCCTAGACAAGAATAAAAAAAAAAGGGGGGGTTGATCTTTATGCACATTGAAATATATATGGGTCATAGAGCATCAAGAAGGTAGTATTGAGCTTCAAAAACAATGTAGGAATAAACAGAAAAAAATAATTCATTAAAAACTCTCAAGGTAGTTTTTACACAATTTTTTTTTCTCGTTTAGTTTGGTTGATTTTATGGCACATCAAATCTAGTTGGGTTACTTTATCCCTGTTTTAAGAGCCAATATATTAATTTAGTTCACAATCATTTTAAACAGTTGAACACTTCAGACTTATTTCTCTGAATTTTTGAGATGAGGCTTGATGATTAGTATTATCTGCATTATTCGGACTATTGTCCTCATCTTTATTGTTATTTGTACAACGTTTCGGCCGATATACCCTGGCCTTCTTCAGGTATTTCTTGTCGGAATCCGGAACCTTCTCGGACTCTAGAACCTTCTTTTCCTGAGTAGCGGCAGTAACATATAAAAATAATTAACACAACTCCTAACCCAGCTATGGTTAGCGGAATGAGAACAAGATACCCCCGTGGACTGAATAAAGGGTTAAGTTCAAAGTTCCGTGATGGCTCCCGATTACGACAAGAAAGTTCCTGAGTTCGGAAAGAAGGTTCCTGAGTTCGGAAAGAAGGTTCCTGAGTCCGAAAAGAAGGTTCCTGAGTCCGAAAAGAAGGTTTCCCTGAAGAAGGCTGGAGGGTATATTGGACGAAACGTTGTACAAATAACAATAAAGATGAGGACAATAGTTCGAATAATGCAGATAATACCACTTCATACTTATGTTGTATAATCTATGTCGCAGCATAGATTATTGGCAACACTCTGTTGTTCTGCAGGGATGGTCTTTTTCATGTCATGGGCAGCGGTTTTCCATGGAAAGATACAGACTGTTGGAGACCTTTGACCCGAGACGCAGGAAAGCCGAGAATCACGTGAGAGCTAGTAAACTCATCAGTACCAGTTCCGTATGTGAGGCGAGAAGCATATTCTTGCCTTAGCTGGGGCTCACCTGCACACGCACGCAGTGTTAGTTAGTTTAGTTAGAAAAATAAAAGTAGTTAAGAATAAAAGTCAAAAAGAAATAACATGGTGTTGTTGGTTGATGCATGTCTTGGCAAAAAGACTGACCAAGAAGAAGAAAATGAATCAAAGATGAACAACCAACGAGATAGAAGTGAAAGCTAGACGATCGAATGCACACGCGCGCAGTGTTAGTTTAGTTAGAAAAATAAAAGTAGTTAAGAATAAAAGTTTAAAGAAATAACATGGTGTTGTTGGTTGATGCATGTTTTGGCAAAAAGACTGACCAAGAAAAAGAAAATGAATCAAAGACGAACAACCAACAAGATAGAAGTGAAAGCTAGACGATCGAATGGCCAAACAAGCGAAGAAGTAAGTAATGCAATTATGCATCTCATCTCTCTGTCTACATTTCTCCCCTATCTCCAGTAAAAGAACACTTGTATATATACCCAACATGTGGCTATATAAAACTTAGTTATAATATCAATGTTTTAAGATCCAATCTATTAATATAGTTAAAAATAATATAAAACTTTATCTCTTAATATTTGAGATGAGGCTTGAAGATTAGTATTATCTGCGTTATTCGGACTATTGTCCCCATATTCATTGTTATTTGTACAACGTTTCGGCCGATATGCCCTCCGGCCTTCTTCCGGTATTGGACACATGGCCTAATGGATAAGGTAGTTAAGACAGTTCTAAGTGACAGTTATCTTTGGATTCCGAGTTCAATCCTGAGTAGAGGCAGTTAGAAAAATAATTAAGACAACTCCTACCCCAGCTATGGTTAGCGGAATGAGAACTGGATACCCCCCATGGACTAAATAAAGGGTTAGGTTCAAAGTTCCGTGATGGCTCCCAATTTTGACAAGAAAGTTCCCGAGTCCGAAAAGAAGGTTCCCGAGTCCGAAAAGAAGGTTCCTGAGTCCAACAAGAAATACCTGAAGAAGACCGGAGGGCATATCGGCCGAAACGTTGTACAAATAACAATGAAGATGGGGACAATAGTCCGAATAACGCAGATAATACTAATATAAAACTTTATCTCAACTAAATCTATTTGACCCATAGTAACTGTATTAACTTAACGCCTATATCCACTACGCTATGTGTCCAAAAATTCAGAGAAATAGTATCCAAGATAATTATTAATATTCTATTTGTGAGTGAGTTCATGGATCACTGAATTTGGAAGATTAAGTTTCACAACCATTTTGTGAAGTTTAGCTTTGTTTGCTTGTTTTGTGGCATATCAAACTTCCATGGGTTATTTAATGCCGGCAAACTTTTAAAAGATTCGTAGCAATAATTTGAAAGAAAATTTTTTAACTCAATTTTTTTTTAATAAACAGGGACCCTAACAAGTGCTACCACTCTGGGTCAAAAATTTCCTGTATACAAGGTCAGAGTGGACATGTGAGTGACAGTGATAAAGGGGTGCCCCCATTCCCTAGACCTGGAACCTCACCATCAGATAGAGTTTAATGTCATACCCAGGACAGGAAGACCCTCAGCCACTGCCTTCTAGCACATATATAATAAAAAGGGTTGGGTCTTGTCATAAGGGCAATAGGGTTGGGGCAATCATATAGGTGCTAGGGATTTATGAGAATAGTTGATTGATCAGAGGGGGCCTATCCGCCCACCGTCTAGTCGAAGTAAGGGCCTAAATGGAGAGTTGCAGGTCATGGACTGCTCGTCCACCAGGGTTATGTCCTTAAGCATCATGGGTCGCTACCCATGGCTAACTGGTTGCCCCATTGGAGAGGGGCTCTTACCCCTCTGCAGAGGTGCAGTCGGTGTATTCTAATGACACAAACTTTAAGAATTTCAAGAACAGATTCAATTCATCAAAAGTGCGTCAAAAAATTATGTATACAAGGTGTGTCAAAAAATTTTTGTATACAAGAATTCAAGGTGTTTCCAAAAATTTCGCATATACATTTTTTCCAAAAATTTCTGTATACAAGATGTGTCAAAAAGTATACAAGGTGTGTCAAAAAAAGTATACAAGGTGTGTCAAAAAAAAGTATACAAGGTGTGTCAAATTTCTAGTATACAAAGTGTCAAAAAATTTCCAGGTGTGTCAAAAAAGTATACAAGGTGTGTCAAAAATTTCCAGTATACAAGGTGTGTCAAAAAATTTCCAGTATACAAGGTGTGTCAAAAAAGTATACAAGGTGTGTCAAAAATTCAAAAATTCCTAGTATACAAGGTGTGTCAAAAATTCCTAGTATACAAGGTGTGTCAACATTTTTTCTGTATACAAGGTGTGAATCACGGGTCAGCATCCACAGTCAACATTGGCGAGGGGGGTGGGATTTTGAAGTGAGTTAGTATGTTGGTCTGAACAGCTAACTGAGAATCTACTCAGCAACCAAAAAAACGAACCTCTCCAATGTAGTAACAGTCCAGAGATAAGTATACAATTCATTTTTTTTTTTATATCATACACGTCCTAAGACAATTTGAATATGAGAGTTCGTAACGTAACAGGTGTGTCTTACCTTCAGGGCTTGCACTGACTCTTCGTGCTGACTCTGAGCCTCATCTTTTTCCTGAAATATCAAAGAAAATACAAAATATTACCAAAATCAATCAAATATCAAATTATGAATGCTGGAAAGATAGACTTACTATACATATATGTGTGTATTGATTGATTTGGTTTGGTTTGTTTTGTTTTTACGGCATATCAACCTCAGTGGGTCATTTAATACCGATAAAGTTTTGAAATAAATCAATTCTTAATGGATAATACAATTTTTTTATAAATACATTTTTCTATTTAACCCATAGATGGGACCCTAACAGGTACTACCACTCCGGGTCAGAGTGGACCAGGGAGCAATGGTCATGAAGGGGTGCTCCACATTCCCCAAACCTCCAGAACTGGAACCTCACCAGCAGATAGAGTTTAATGTCATTCCCAGGACATGTAGACCCGCAGCCACCGCCTTCTAGCACCCCTATGATAAAAAGGGTTGGGGCTTGCCATAAGGGCAATAGGGTTGGGAAAATCATATAGGTGCTAGGGCTTGACGTGACCAGCCGATTGATCGGAGGGGGTCTCTCCGACCGCCCGTCTAGCCCAAGATAGGGCCAAAGTGGAGTATTGCATGTCATGAACTGCTCATCCACCTGGGCTCTATCCTTAAGCATCACGGGTTGCCACCCACGGCCAACAGGTGGCCCCATTGGGGTAGTCTTACCCCTCTGCAGAGGTGCAGTCGGTGCATTCTAACGCCCCAGCCGACAGGGCGGTGTATTGATTGATTGATTTTTAACACCATGCCAACTAGTCTTGCATTATCTTATGCCTAAAGGTTAGAGAATTGTGTTCATTGTACATTCATATTTTAAAAAATTTTTGGTGTAATTGTAACTGAGTATTAAATGACCCGAAAAGGGTTGATATGCCATAAAACAATATAACCAACCATCTATATTAGACAAATGGCAGAAATCATGGGACAATCCGACTCAAAACAAGCTCTATGAAAGACGAGAAGTTATTGGAGAATGGCTGACAGGCCACAGAAGTATTAGATGAGAAGAAGTAATACTCGCCAGATTGCATATTGGGCACACCCACATTACCCATTCGTACCTGTTAAAAGGTACTCCAGTGTGCCCAACATGCAAAATACAATTTACAACCAAACATATCCTTCTAAATTGTAACAGACTTAAACATATCCGCTATCAAGCAAGAAACCTGGGGTACCTCTTTAGGAATACAAACCCTGAAAACATTTTAAATTTTCTTAAAAAAAAAAAAAAAAAAAAAAAAAAAAAAAGAAAAAAAAGGCAACTTTTTCAACAAAATATAACAGAACATAACCGAATATCTCCATAGAACCACTACTTTAAAGACTGAAATGGCATTAAATGACCCACAGAGGTTGATATGCCATTAAACAAAACTTAATCCCCATAGAACCACTACCTTAAAGACTGAAATCCAAAATAAGCTATTCTGGCATTAAATGACCCACAGAGGTTGATATGCCGTTAAACAAAACTCAACCCCCATAAAACCACTACTTTAAAGACTGAAATCCAAAATAACCTTTTTGGCATTAAATGACCCACAGAGGTTGATATGCCGTTAAACAAAACTTAAACTCAAAATAACCAACCAAACACTAGTTTGACCATCAACATTATAAACATTAAGTGCTGCATCTACGCTAAGTTTATCAATAAAACCATTTTCAGTAGCAGCGAAAGCAGCAGAACGGCATTCATAAACCGTTCTTCATTCTTCGTGGTGCCAATGTATTATCCCTAGCGCTAAGATTCCAGATTGTGTGTCAATCCCTAATCCTCTTTAAGGATTATCTAATACCTCTTGAAAGATTCCAATGGGATAAAAAAGGATTTCTTTTTCAAGAGTCTTCTTTCCTTTTCTTTTAATAACCATTATTTCATTCAAGTGAAATTGAAAGATTTTGTTTGGATTAAAAGGTTAAAATGAGTTGATCTTCCCCTGACACTGGCAGCAATAACGGATTCGATTACAAATAAACCATCTGGCTCTATTAATATATTGCCAACATATTCGATGCAAGATAGCATCAATATCCAACGTGTTCAAGTGTTTATATATACAGGATCAAAATTATTATATACATTAGCAGAAGAACACAGCATTGACAAACAGATCTGGAACTCTAATCAGTGGGTGTGTGTGTGTCACAGTCAAGTCTGACGCAAGATTCCAATTGACAGTCTAAACACTCCCAACTGTATCACGCTCCAAAATCCAATATCCAAAATTATTTCTTTGTCCCGCTCGTCTCGACAACAAAATACTACTGCAGTTGTTCTCTCTCCCCCGTCTGCGAGGGTAAGTCCTTTAAATATACCTCAATCTCACCACATCCGGGCTCCTCACTCAGAATTGTCCGTGCAGCACATGCGACACTTGTCAGCACTGCAAGTATGCGTCAATCCTTACGGCGCGACCACCTACATCCGGGCCACTCTGCTATTTCCTATTTCACTGCTTGTCCACAGTGCTCACATTCTGAAGGACGCGGGTTCGACTCTAGGTCAGTCAGGCAAAGCCTAGCCCACGGCAAGTCTTCACGCCCGCCACTCTCTCTGTCATACCGTGTTCCATGAGGTAGGTCTCCTCTCTCACTACAGGAACAACTGAAGTCTCATACTCAACATTAAGGAACACCAAGGAACAACCAAAGGATCATACCCAACATTAAGGGACACCAAGGAGCAACCAAAGGTTTCTTCACTAAGGATTGTCCTCTGCTTAACACAAGGGAACTCCACTGGACAGTGCTCTTGCTTGGAGCCTAAGGATGGCCACAAAAATCGTAACAATCTCTGGGAAATTTGATGGGTTCCCAAGTAAAGTTTCTTAATAAATTCCTGAGTTTTTATCTATGAACAATTAAAGCTGTCTAACCCCTATCTTGTACCCCATACAGTGTAATTCGTTTCCAAGGAAATATTGAAATGTATTTACAGTTAGTTGGAAATGATGGGAGAAGAGTGACGCAGGTAGAACACCAATCAGCATCTCTGGAGTAGATTTAGTCTTTTGCTTTTCCTATGTATATATATTTACCAACCCCTCCGCACGAGCAGGATGTGACACTAGATCAATTTCTTAAGTGGAGTTTAACAGGTTTGAATTCAGTTTTCCTTTGCCTAGACTGGTTACCTAGCCAAGGTTAAAGAGCCCAGTCTGCCCTACTATTTACACATAGCTGGAGAGAGAGTAGTTGTATTCATACCTTTCCCAAGGGTATTGGCCATTTCTTCAGGAGTTCACACTTCAGGTAAGAGTAGCAGTGATACTGATAGCTTTTTTAATTTAGTACGACCTGGGGACACACGGATTTGATTTGAATGAGTCCGTGGGAAATTTGATGGGTTCCCAAGTAAAGTTTCTTAATAAATTTATGAGTTTTTATCTATGAACAACTAAAGCCGTCTAACCCCTATCTTGTACCCCATAGCGTGTAATTCGTTTCCAAGGAAATATTGAAATGTATTTACAATTAGCTGGAAATGGTGGGAGAAGAAAAAAAATGCTGGGACTCATGTATACAATTTTTCTGCTTCCTTATAAATTTTTATGTGTCAGTGAGTGACGCAGGTAGGACACCAATCAACATCTCGGAAGTAGATTTAGTTTTTTTGCTTTTACTATTTATATTTATCTACCAACCCCTCCGCACGAGCAGGATGCGACACAAGGTCAATTTCTTAAGCGAAGTTTAACAGGTTTGAATTCAGAGTTTTCCTTCTCCTAGACTGGTTACTTAACCAAGGTGAAAGAGCCCAGTCTGCCCTACTATTTTACCCATAGCTGGAGGGAGAGTAGTTGGATTCATATCTTTCAGAAGGGCGAAGCAGGATGTGACACAAGGTCAATTTCTTAAGCGAAGTTTAACAGGTTTGAATTCAGAGTTTTCCTTCTCCTAGACTGGTTACTTGACCAAGGATAAAGAGCCCAGTCTGCCCTACTATTTTACCCATAGCTGGAGGGAGATTAGTTAGATTCATATCTTTTTCAAAAGCAGAGATGCTGATAGGCATGTGTCCTGCGTCACTGACACATAAAAATCTAAAAGGACGTCGGAAAATCATATTCATGAGTCCCAATGTTTTTTTCTTCCCCCCTACATTTCCAGCTAATTGTAAATACATTTCAATATTTCCTTGGAAATGAATTACACTGGATGGGGTACAAGGTAGAAGTTAGACGGCTTTAGTTGTTCATAGAGATAAACTCTGTAATTTATTAAGAAACTTTAGTTAGGACCCATTAAATTTCTTGGAGGACTCATTCAAATCAAATACATGCATCCCAGGATGTACTAAATTAAAAAGCTATCCGCATCACTGTATATACATATATATATATATATATATATATATCAAAATTATATATATACTAGTAGAAGAATCCGGCATTGTCCAGGATAAGAGTAATATACTTAAGCACATATTGTTAAATAAAAATTTATTTTCTTTTCTTTCCCATTTTATTAATTCTCCAACTTGCCAATATTGCATAAACTATGTGGTAGCATAGATTATTGACAAACACCTGTAGAATAAGGGGCCGTTGGCCTTAAAATCAGAATGTACGCGGGTAAATTTCCATTGGAAAAATACTAGACCGTTTTGTAAAAGCGGGAATCTCGCACGTCACGTGATTTGACTAGTTAGGTAATCAGTTGCAACCTAAATGGCAAGCAGAACAGACGTGTTCTACTGAGGTTGAACTCAGTCACTTGGTGAAAATGGGCAATACAGAAATAAATCTTTGATCAAAGAAACACTAAGTCTTGTTAGTTAATTGCATGACTTTAAAAGAGCTAGCCCCAAAAGAAGCCTTTAGTTAGAAGAAGACAAGAAGACTCTAGACGATCATAGCCAAAAGAAGTAAAATGAAACATGGTGACTAGACAAAGTAGAAGGGAGAATGAAAAACAAACAAACAAGTCATAACTATCTGTTTGTCTGTCTCTCTCTATCACCCGAAGACTCTCCCTATCATGAGTCCACTTTCTCCATGTATATACCTGATGTACGACAATGGTCTATATAACACCTATTCCATAAAAAATTTTCTTCCATATTTTCTGAATAAATGTTTGGAGTCTGCTACTATAGTTGGTTTGGTTGGTTCGGTTTTATGGCATGTCAACCCCTTGGGTTATCTTATGTTGAATACTTCTATTGGTAAAAAAAAATGTTTAATGCTAACAAAGTTTCGAAATAATTTCATTTTTAATGGATAATACAATTTTTTATAAACTCATGTTTTTTCTATTTTAACCCATAGATAGGACCCTAACAGGTACTACCACTCCGGGTCAGAGTGGACCAGGGAGCAATGGTGATGAAGGGTGCTCCACATTCCCCAACCTCCAAAACTGGAATCTCACCATCAGATAGAGTTTAACGTCATTCCCAGGACATGTAGACCGCAGCCACCGCCTTCTAGCACCCATATGAAAAAAGGGGTTGGGGCTTGCCATAACGGCAATAGGGTTGGGAAAATCATATAGGTGCTAGGGTACTATAGTTGTTTGGACTGACTTGCATAGGAATGATGGGGTTTTCCGTCAGTTGAGAGAGATACTCTTCCTGGCATGCAGATGGAAGGACTGACCAAGGACAAAAGACAGCAAGCAAATAAGGATATATATATATGAAATAAATATTTTTAGAAAAAAAAAAACAAACAAATGATATTATAGTTCACTGACAGAAATCTGTTTCGACTTTTATTAAAGCGGTCTTCATCAAGAGCAAATGTTTGTGATAGAAAGACGGTGTGAGTAAACCATTACAAACAAGAGTGGTACAAACGAACGTTCGTGTTCGGAGCCGGAATTTTTTTTTTTTTAATTTTGAAAATGCATATTCTGTTTTAAAAAAAAATAAATTTTTATTTTTTATTTTTTTAAATCAGAAGCTTATAATCCACAAATAAAACTCAAAAGAGTTTGATGTAGATATATATAAAAAAGTATCAAAAAGTTCATGATTAATAAAAGGTCGCAACAGATTTCTGTCAGCTAACTATAACATCATTTGTTTTTTTTTTTTCTAAAAATATTTATTTCATACTGTCGGATTCACTTCCATTCACACTTTCTATATATAATAATATATATATGTGTGTAGAATTAAACAAAAGGCACATCTGTTTAACAATTTTATTTTTTATCTTTTCTAATTTTCTGGTCAACTTTTTAATGTTTGGGTGGAATTGGTGGATAAGTCCACCAAAGTTCAGTTCCCGAGTACTTTCGGCACTTTGAATTGCCATCATCAGGGTGATGTATTCCAGTTTTTTATTAGAAAAGATAAAAGATAAAATTGTTAAACAGGAGATTTGTCTTTTGTTTAATTCTATATGTATAAATGAAAGAATGCTGCCCAAATCCACACACACACACACACATTATATAATATATATATATATTATATATATATATATATATATATAGATAAGATAGAGGAGAGAGAGAGAGAGAGAAAAGAACCAAAGAAGAAGGGACATTTGTGCTGGATTTATTAACATTATATCAAAGAAATTTGAAAAAAAAAAAAAAAAAAAAACCCAAAACCCCACACTGATTAATGTTGTATTTATTGGCTAATATTGCAATATTTCAATCACATATGACCATCATCAGAGCCGATCAGAGAAATAGTGCAGATAACAAAGATGAGGACATAATCCAAATAATACAAACAATCCAAATTATCAAGTCTCATCTAAAAAATTCAGAGAAATATTCTTTTTTGCTTCTGGTGGACTGATAAATTACACTACTTTATATGGTTAAATAAAAAGATAAGATTCAGTTTAGCTAACTAACAGACACGAAGTAAGAGTTTTATTTATCCCAAACAAAGTTTGAAGTCAGTTTGTTAATTCTTTACGCTACCTGTCCTTATCCAATCAAAGATTGTCAGTATCAGACATACAACGAAGGAGTCTATCCCCTTTTAAATAGTGTTAGCACAAAGAAATTATTTTAGCATCTGAGGCGGAGTGCCAAACCTACATTAACTCCTCACTTTACTACACCAGATCCCTGTGCTACTCATATGCTGAGTTGGCGAGGGCCAGAATCGAACCTTGAGGTTTCTAGGCGGACGCTCTACTGACTGAGCTAAAACCGAAGTGTAAGTAAAGTTGTCAGTATCAACCAACAATGAGGGAGTCTATCCTCTTTTCTCTAGTGCTATACCAAGGAGATTATTTTAGCATCTGAGGTGGAGTGCTACACCTACCATCAGCTCCTCACTTTACTGCACAGATCCTTGTGCTACTCAGATGCTGAGTTGACGAGGGATGGAATCGAACCAGGAACCTTGTGATTCCTGGGCGGACGCTCTACTAACTGAGCTAAATTGACCCTATGTCATAATTTAGTGAAAATTCGGTAATTTATGAGGAAGTGTGTCCCGGTCCCTGCCTCAGAAATTGCTGCCCAGTGAATTTTAAATAACGACCCAAGCTTCTGCAAGTTTCATTGTGTTAAATATAGGGGGAGGTAAATTTCACGGGGTAAAAATGGTGTTACCTATTGTTTATCTATCTATCTATCTCAGTCTATTCAAAACTATCCATCTTCATATCTATCTATCTATTAAATACTAAGATTTTCTTTATTACGATAAATAAACAAGAATTACGATAAATAAACCAGAATTATGCAAATTACGATAAATAAACACGATTACGACAAATTACGATAAGTAAACACGAATTACGACAAATTTCTATAAATAAACACGAATTACGACAAATTTCTTAAATAAAACGAATTACGACAAATTTCTATAAATAAACACGAATTAACAAATTTCTATAAATACAAGAATTAAGACAAAAAGAGATCCGGCGCAGCATTTCAAGACAGGGGACCAGGACGCACTTCCTCATAATTTAGTGAAAATTCCTTCTAATAAAAAATCATTTGTCAAGACGGCCAGTTTAGCTCAGTCGGTAGAGCGTCTCCTAGGAATCACAAGGTTCCTGGTTCGATTCCGGCCCTCACCAACTCAGCATATGAGTAGCATAGGGATCTGAGAGGTAAAATGAAAAGCTGATGGTAGGTGCGGCGCTCCACCTCAGATACTAAATAATCTCTTTGGTCTAGCGCTATTGAAAAGGGATAGACTCACTTCGCTGTCTGGAGCTCTGTATAGAAAAATACAAAGAAATAAAGTAGCCATACTTATAGAGCTATGAGACAAAGAGTGAAGAAGAAAAAGCACTTGAAACAAAAAAAAACACCAAGACCTTGCCCAAGAGATTCACAGTATGATGATAGTATCAATAATAACAGAAGAATGAATGACCAGAGTCAAAAGATCTGAATAGGATAGTTCCATGTCAAATCATCCATAAAAAGTAAAATTGTCACCCACACCCCCCCCTTCAATTTTCAGGTACAATTGTATAAGTGTGGACTATATTAAAGTTAGACAATCCCCAAAATTTGAGCTTCCAATTCCAAAAATTGGCGGAGTTATGTAGATTTTTATCTAACCAAATTTGGTGTGAATTTGCAAAAAATGCCTACTTTTTGTAATCTATTTTGTCTGTAAAATGAGTTCTAGAGCTTCCCTACTACTAGAAATTGGTTTTATAAAAGAATTTTGGCCGAAGGAATCAAAAATGCAATAAAAAAAATCTTAAGTCACCAATTTTAAGTTATTGATGATTTCTGATTTTTTCATGCAGGATCAATATCCCAATGTGGCACTGCATCTATGACAAAAAAATTTTTCTATTATTATTTCACATATATTGAACGTTATTTGTAGCAAAAAGATAGTTTGATTTTTGCTCAGAACCGAAGCTACAAAATCAGTTAAAATTTTCAAATCAGAAATCATCAATAACTTAAAATTGGTTAACTTTAAGACTTTTTTGGATTACTCGGGCCAAAATGCTTTTATAAACCAATTTTTAGGAGTAGGGAAGCTCTAGAACTAATTTTACAAAAAAAAATAGATTACAAAAAGTTGCCATTTTTTGCTACCCACCTCCAAATTTAGAGAGCTAAAAATCAACATGACTCTGCCAATTTTTGGAATTGGAGCTCAAATTTTGGGGATTGTCTAACGTTAACATAATCCACACGCTGTACAAAATTTCAGAAAAATTGAAGGAGGTGGGTGACATGGCCTGGATGATTTGACATGAAATTACCCAATAGGAAACCTTAAAATGATGTAAATATATACATTACGGGAATAATTATCAACGATACTGAAAAAGCTGCAGGAAGTTTCACACTACATGTTGTGGTTGTTCTCTTCTAATAGATAACTGGGAATTCTGGGAATTTTAAGGATAAAATAATAAAGATTATAAAATTGTAACATTAATACAAAAATAAAAGTGTTTTATAATTTGCTTGAAGCATTGTGTTTATATGGTTTGGTGGTTGGTTTTGAAGACTATCACAATGCAAGTGTAATAGAAAATGGACAAATCCTAGCAGCAAGATCTCTCTAGAAACTCTCTCCCCTCCTCTCTTCTTCCCTCACTCTCTTGAAGGTATTTTTCTCTTTATCTTTCTTCCCCTCTATCTATCTCTCTCTATACACTCTCTCTCTCTTTCTCTAGAAGCCCTCCTTTCTTTCTTTCCTTTTTACCAGTTTACTTTTCTTTCCTCCTTTTTCTCTATTTCTTCTTTCTTTCTTTATCTCTAGGTATAGGTATGAAATATAGACTGACAGAGAGAGAGAGTGTGAGAGAGTATACACTTATTCAGAATGGAAAAGAAACAACATGGTATTCAATAAAAACTAATATAAAAGTGTTTTATAATCCGCTTGAAGCATTGTGTTTATATTGGTTTGGTGTTAGTTTGAAGGCTATCACAATGCATGTGGAAAGAGGTAAAAGAAGGTAACTATGGTGTTGTTTGTTAACCTGTGATTTATTCTTAATATTTCGAGATAAAAATCTCTTCGACAGAAGATTTATGAAACTGAAGCTGTTGATAGTGACCGTCCATTTTGTTCTGTGTCTATCTTCCAAATTCTATGCGTGCGGGTGTGTGTTTATGTGTGTGTGTGTGTGTGTTTAT
>CM042178.1:3784517-3818997 GCA_023376005.1 Doryteuthis pealeii
ATGTTTTTAGATGACAGGAGATAAAACATCCTACAATTTCTTTAAAGAAACCGAAATGTTTAAGTTTAAAATAAATTCATCTTATTTTTGGAACACTTGTTTTTTCAAATTTCTTAATATTGTCGGATTTATTTCCATATTTACTCCCATATATATATATATATATATATATATATATATAATTTCCGTATTTTCTGGAAATAGTCATCAGTATCGTATGTAGTGGCCAAAAGAAAAAAAAGCACAAGACCAGAAGTATGGGGCGCCATGTGAGATTCAAACTCACTACCAATGGTTTGCTAATCTAGTTCTAACTATTGTACCACATGAGGTGCCCATATATATATATATATATATATATAATATATATGTGAGAGATGGAAGTGAATCCGACGATATTAGTATATCTTATTATAATGGAGATTGTGTGTTTTTCTGTTTGTAACCGAAACTATATTACTACTCAAGTCCACATTCCCTTCATTATTTACATCCCATTCTCCATGATTTTATTTATATTTAAACCTCAATTATTAATAAAATTGCTTCACCTTTTTATTAGTGTTGTCCATATCTACATACAAATAACAGTAATTGTATTTTATATACAAAAAATAGCGGTTTACAGTGTGAATGGGAAGGCTAATTTGCATATTGATATTAAAAATGTGATTTTATTAAATATGTGCTTAGTATTATTGATTTTTGTTAATTGTTATGGTTTTATTTATGAATATAAGCAAAAATCTCTTCAATGAATCTTAAATGAAATCCATTAACAAGAAAAAATAACTGTCATTTTATTCTTTATTTCCTAATTTAACTAAATAGTTAAATAAGTAAATTCAGCAATGAAAGACGGGAGTGATGGAAGAGTAAGTTTCATTTCTATTTTTCTATTATACCCCCACTCTGTTACATATCTTTTTATCTGCCTTCTTATTAGACTTTCTAATTTAATACGATATTTCATTAAATTAAAACTTAAATACTTGCACCCGGAGGGTGCATATATTGCTAGTATTAGAAAGAATGAAAAAACACAGGTTTAAATGAGTTAAGTGGTGAGTTTATTGGCCGACCTGCAGTGTTTCGATCTATTAATTAGATCATCTTCAGGGTTTTGTTGGTATATGGAAGGTAATAAGAATTTTTCCACAGAATAACGAGAAAAGCGAGTGGTAATCCTTGTTATTCAGTCTGTTTAAAATTTGAGAAAAAAGAAGACGGTTTGAAATATGACGTCAAATATTCTCTTTTACGGTGTGAGTATGGGACTGTGTCAGTGTGTGTATCGAAAAGAAATGTATTGTGCATTTTTTAGGTGTGTGGTCGCGCATCGTGTGTATAAATCTTATGCGATAAACAGAGCGAAACAAATCTCAAGGTTGTGTGTATGTATATATATATATATATGCAAACACCCACCTGGGTAAAATAATGAGGCAAATTCATTTTATAATATTTTGTAAAATTACTCGTTATGAATTTTGCGTCATTAAACTAACCAGCCAAAAAAGGTTATAATCTCAGCTTTAGTATAATAATCGTATATATATGCAAATACCCACCTGGGTAGAATAATGGACAAATACTGTTGGATATTTCGGTATATAGGGTGTGCTACAATTCCCCACCTGAATTTATAGACTAGGCGAGGTCACGTGGTCTATTCCTTTGCCAATCAACAGTCATAATGTTCGGCTGATTCACTACTTAAACACTGATCCTTTCATAGTCCACTTGCAACCATTGACAAAGGAACTTAAAACTAAGGATTCTCTACCAAAGGATTACAAAGGATTTCCGCTGGACAAGTGCTCTTGATTGAAGGCTAAAGGATGGCCCATAAAATTGTAACAATACATTTTATAAATATTGTGTAAAACTACTCGTTTTATTTACACATACATACACACGTAGAACTGAAGAATATTAAAGTTCCAGTTACCGTCGAACTGGGAAGACACGGCAACAAATGGTTGTAACTTAAATCAAACTCGAATGTCACAAAGTCTACTGCAGAATGACAGGATATATATAAGATTCCACAATGTCATTCAAATCAAGCAGTCAAGCAGCCAATCAGAACTCAAGGAATGGAATTACCCAAATCACTCAAATTCATGAATGGGTCATTCTTGATTTCTATATATACCCAACTGTCTTGGATACTGCTTAATGTTGTACTTAGTTGTGCTGTTTTCAAACCAACATAGACAACTGACTGGCTGGTTCAGTTGTGCTTAGCCAGTTGCTGTTATTCAAACCAACAGTAGACTTACTGACGTGCTGGTTCAGTTGTGCTTAGCCAGTTGCTGTTATTCAAACCAACAGTAGACTTACTGACTGGCGGTTGTTGTGCTTAGCCAGTTGCTGTTATTCAAACCAACAATAGACTTACTGACTTCATACATTTTGCCTTTGCATGAGTAGGATGTGACGAAGTCAGCCAAATCTACTGAGAAGCTGAGAAGCTAAGAATCCCAGTATATACTCTGTGGACAAGCAGATTCCCAGCCCCCATGAACGAAACGAGTCCGGATATGTGTGGCCTGTGCTAGGGGGAGGAGTGTGGCGAGTGACCACGGAAATTGAACTCGTCACCTCTTCGTTGCTGAAATGCTGGTGAAATTTTGCACAAGCAGTGCAGAGTGGCCCGGATGTGGAGTCTCGTCGTGAGGATTGACGCGTGCTGATGAATGTCGAACGTGCAATTCAGAGTGAGGAGCCCGGATGAAACACAGCAATGGAATATTTAGGGACCTGCCCTCCTAGATCGGGGCGAAAGTCTGCAGTAGGATTTTGGCTGTCAAAACGAGTGGAAGAGAAGATATATTTGGATAGTGCTAGGAGAAGACTAGAACTGCTGGGAGAGCAAAGCAATTACGACGACTACGACTGTCTGATAATCTGAAGTACCCTGGTTCATTCCTGGGTTTTGGGACCACCGATAACCTGAAGGAAGCAGTTTGCTAAAATACTCTATACTAGGCATGTCAAAGATGAGGGCTGCATGGATTACATATGTATGTCATGAGGGACACACATGACAACTAAGTCGGACCATATTACCTTAAGGCACCCCTTTTCAATTTCATGTCATTAGGTTAAAGTTTATCTTATTCAATTTCTTCTTGTGTTGAAACAAATTTCAAATGAAAAATAGAAACTAAAATAATCATATTCTAAATCTCTTCTTTTTCTTTGCAATTTAATCTTATCCCTAAAATAAAAATAAAACCAATTAAAGAATTTCAGCTAAGCTCAGAGGATCACGGGACCTCAAACACCAAAGTCTGTAGACATTTTTTGGTAATTTATGAGGAAGTGTGTCCCGGTCTCCTGCCTCAGAAATTGCTACCCGGTGACTATTAAAATAACGTCCCCAGCTATGTCGTCTCGGTGGTGCTACTTGAAAGAAAACAACCAACTTAAGGCGTTAAATGTATTTTAGAGGGGGGAGGGCTTCTCTTTATGAACAAATGGAGATGGGTGGATAGATATATATAAACAAAGTAAAAAATGAACAAATTGAGGTAGATAGATAGATAGATAGATAGATATACATCTTCATATCTAAACAAGAATTACGACAAATTTCTATAAATAAACAAGAATTATGACAAATTTCTATAAATAAATTTCTAAACAAATTACGATAAATAAATAAGAATTATGACAAAAAAAGAGAAGCCCCCCCCTCTAAAATACATTTAACGCCCTAAGTTGGTTGTTTTCTTTCAAGTAACACCACCGAGACGACATAGCTGGGGACGTTATTTTAATAGTCACCGGGTAGCAATTTCTGAGGCAAAATACCGGGACGCACTTCCTCATAAATTACTCATTTTTTGTGCCATAATG
Organism: Doryteuthis pealeii; assembly: GCA_023376005.1. Lineage (NCBI taxonomy): Eukaryota > Metazoa > Mollusca > Cephalopoda > Myopsida > Loliginidae > Doryteuthis > Doryteuthis pealeii. The sequence continues at coordinate 3,788,385 of CM042178.1, forward strand.
GTCAGAAAGTTCATCTTATATTCAAATTCACTGGCGTAGCTGTTGGATTAATTTTTGGGGCTTAAGGTGTGCTGGACCATATTACCTTTAGGCACCTCTTTTTGATCTCGATTACGAAAGGACATGTTTTCATTTACACCGTCAATATCCGGTTGTTTGTTAGGGTTAAAGGTTAGGGTTAGGGGTTAGGGTTAGTTTTATAATTAAAAAAAAAATCTCAAAATCATCTGTTAAAACAACCGGATATTGATGGTGTAAATGAAAAAAATGACCTAATGACACAAAATTGAAAAGGGGTGCCTTAAGGTGATATTGTACACTAAGTCTTTAATCCTTCTTCTACATTAACAGATCAAGTGATGATTTTCCGTTTTAATTTTGAGGACGATTTGCATGTTTAGCCTGTTGTTGTTATTGTTAACATTATTGTTATCTTTATTATTATCATCATTATTATTATAGAATAATTCTGATAATAATAATAGTAGCAATAATAGTAATAAAATAATTCTAATAATAAGAATAATAATGATTCTAATAATAATGAAATAATTATAATAATAATAATGATAATAATGAAAATGAAATAATTCTAATTACAATAATAATAATGATTCTAATAATGAAATTATTCTAATTACAATAATAATAATGATTCTAATAATTACGATTCTAATAATGAAATTATTCTAACAGTAATAATAATGCTTCTAATAATAATGAAATTATTCTAATAATAATCATTGATATTGTTGGTTGGAATCCTTCCAGCTGCAAAAGACGATGGTGTAGTGTCCAAATGTTAATGATAAAAAAATAAAAAATAAATTTTTATTTTAAAATTTTTAATTTTATTAGTAAAAGAAAAATATATGAGAGATTAATATTTATTCTTCTTTTTAAAAAGTCTCTTTTTGATAAGTAAGAAATTGTTTAGATCTGTACAGACAATTATTAATTGAGCAGACTTTATGCTGAGTGATGAAATAGGTAAATACACAAACTTATATTCTTGTAAATTCATGGAGGCATGTGATGTAATGGTTATCGTCATAGGAAATGGACACGTTGAGATGAGTTCAAATCCGGACGAAGGTGTTTGTATGTAACATAGCATTGATACCCATGGAATAGTAGGGCAGACTAGGCTATTTAACCTTGGTTAGGAAACCAGTCTAGGGGAAGGAAAACTCTGAATTCAAACCTATTAAACTTAAGAAATGGACCTTGTATCATATGCTGCTCATGCAGAGGGGTTGGCTAAATATGTATATTCATGTAAACACAAAATAAAATGTAGATTTGTGTGTGTATATATATATATATATATATATATATATATAGAGAGAGAGAGAGAGAGAGAGCGTCCACAATAATCAACCGATATAACTTGTGGTCCAAAAACATAACAGCAAGAAATATTTTTGCATAAACACCAGAGGAATTAATGACGTCCTGAAGATAGCAAAAATAAGCTTGAAACACAGGGTAGATGCCTATAAAAAACAATTATATTTAAAAATTAAATAAATAAATAAAGCTCCTACAACTTGTGGTTGAGCACTGTGATTTCTTTGTTTCATCCTGGAAAAATTTTAAATATATATATATATATATATATATATATATACACACACACACAGATGGATGGAAGCTTAGACTGCATCACCATGGCAAAATATTGTGGTATTCAGTAAAGATATTTTAAAACTGTTAAAAAATTGTTTACCTTTTGTAAAGTTTTAACTTCCTCTTGTTTTTTCTTCAGCTGCAGTAACGTAATTTCATGTTCTTTCTCCAACGTTTTTAAACGAGAGGAAGATTTTTGAAGATCCTAAAAAAAAACAAAAATACAAAATAATGAGGTGAAAATATTGTCGGAGACATAAAAGAAAAACATACATTCAAATATGTGTTGTTGTGAATATTCAAATAGCATACTATGTTGCCCTTAACATTCAAATAGCATACTATGTTGCTCTTAAAATTTGAATAGCATTATGTGATGCTCTTAATATTCAAATAACATTACATGTTTTTCTTAGCATTCAAATAGCATTATGTGTTACTCTTAATATTCAAATAGCACACTATGTTGTTGCTCTTAACATTCAAATAGCATACTATGTTGCTCTTAACATTCAAATAGCATACATTAGCATTCAAATAGCATTATGTGTTACTCTAATATTCAAATAGCACACTATTGCTTAACATTCAATAGCATACTATGTTGCTCTTAACATTCATAGCATTACAGATTTTTCTTAGCATTCAATAGCATGTGTTTCTCTTGATATTGAAATAGCACACTATGTTGCTCTTAACATTCAAATAGCATTACAGGTTTTTCTTAGCATTCAAATAGCATTATGTGTTGCCCTTAACATTCAAATGGCATACTATGTTGCTCTTAAAATTTGAATAGCATCATGTGTTGAAATAGCACACTATGTTGCTCTTAACATTCAAATAGCATTACATGTTTTCTTAGCATTCAAATAGCATTACATGTTTTTCTTAGCATTCAAATAGCATTATGTGTTGCCCTTAACATTCAAATAGCATTATGTGTTGCCCTTAACATTCAAATAGCATGCTATGTTGCCCTTAACATTCAAATAGCATGCTATGTTGCCCTTAACATTCAAATAGCATACTATGTTGCTCTTAAAATTTGAATAGCATCATGTGTTGCCCGTAACATTCAAATAGCAACATGTTTTTCTTAGCATTGAAATAGCATACTATGTTGCTCTTAACATTCAAATAGCATTACATGTTTTTCTTAGCATTCAAATAGCATTATCTGTTGCCCTTAACATTCAAATAGCATACTATGTTGCTCTTAACATTCAAATAGCATACTATGTTACCCTTAACATTCAAATAGCATACTATGTTACCCTTAACATTCAAATAGCATACTATGTTGCTCTTAACATTCAAATAGCATTACATGTTTTTCTTAGCATTCAAATAGCATTATGTGTTGCTCTTAGCATTCAAATAGCATTACATGTTTTTCTTAGCATTCAAATAGCATTATGTGTTGCCCTTAACATTCAAAATAGCATACTATGTTGCCCTTAACATCAAATAACATGCTATGTTGCCCTTAACATTCAAATAGCATGCTATGGTGCCCTTAACATTCAAATAGCATGCTATGTTGCTCTTAAATTTGAATAGCATCATGTGTTGCCCGTAACATTCGAAATAGCATTACATGTTTTCTTAGCATTCCATTATATGTTGCCTTAACATTCAAATAGCATACTATGTTGCTCTTAACATTCAAATAGCATGCTATGTTGCCCTTAACATTCAAATAGCATGCTATGTTGCCCTTAACATTCAAATAGCATGCTATGTTGCTCTTAAAATTTGAATAGCATCATGTGTTGCCCGTAACATTCAAATAGTAACCTGTTTTTCTTAGCATTCAAATAGCATACTATGTTGCTCATAACATTCAAATAGCATACTATGTTGCTCTTAACATTCAAATAGCATACTATGTTGCCCTTAACATTCAAATAGCATACTATGTTACCCTTAACATTCAAATAGCATACTATGTTACCCTTAACATTCAAATAGCATACTATGTTGCTCTTAACATTCAAATAGCATTACATTTTTAGCTTAGCATTTAGCATTATGTGTTGCTCTTAGCATTCAAATAGCATTACTTAGCATTCAAATAGCATTATGTGTTGCTCTTAGCCTTCAATCAACATTATGCATTGCCCTTAACATTCATATAGCATTATATGTTTCACCTAACATTCAAATAGCATTATGTTTAGCTCTTGTCTATGTCTTAATACATGTACAATGATATTCTTTCTTTTTTTATGCTTATAAAGGGTGAGACAAAATGATCTGACACATTTGGAGGTTTAATAAAAGGCAAATAAAGTAAAGAAACAAAAAAGTGTTTTTATTTTCGAAAAGTACATATAATGCCATTTTTTTTTCATATAATGCCCATTGTTTTTCGTTTCTTTTTCAGTTGCTGCCATGAATTGGACTGGTGAGCATCGCGCTTTCATTGTGGAAACGTTTATCAAAACAAACGAATCTGTAACTGCAACACAAAGAGCGTTCCGTTTGCACTTAAATCTTGGTAGACATGATCCCATACCAGCTCGAAACACGATCTTGTTATGGGTTATCAACTTCAGAGCTATTGGGTCTGCATTGAAACGAAAATCAACCGTCCGACCTCGCACCGCCAGAATTCCAGAAAATGTGGCAGCGGTAAGAGCTTCAGTTCAACAGTCTCCACTCGTTCCACATTTAAACGCGCCCAGGCTCTTAGACTTTCCGAAAGAAGTTTGTGAAGAATTCTTCACAATGATCTTCAAATGCATCCATACAAAATGATGTTCATAAACGCATAGGATTTTTTTTAATTTAATATTTTAAATAGTAGACATTAATTCTTCTTTTCAATGTGGCTAGATCAATGCAAAGTCTTCTTTTTTTTTACATAAGGATTTTAATGGGGCATACTACGAGGTTATAGACATGGGAGACTGCTGATGATAACCTTGCTGATGAGACCTAATAGGTCGAAATGTACATTCAGGGATTGACATTTTCTCGATTTGTTTAGCCTTACATTTGAACATATATGCCCGCCTAAATTCATTAATTATCAACTAATTAATTTTCAAAATTAGGTATTACTTCAATTAAGCACATATCCTCCAAAAATTGCCAGCTAAAAGCCATATCAAATAAACACATTGTTTATTTACGTACTCTCATATATATATATATATATATATATATATATATATACAAACCACTAGGATATGCTAAAGCTAATAAGTAAAGAGTGCTCAATACCTAAGTAGAGCAAATAATAAAGTTAAACCTAACGAGTCAGATAAACCTACTAACAGTTTCACTTAGTGCTCTTCAGGGCAAAGATCTTTGCCCTGCAGAGCACTAAGCGAAACTGTTTGTAGGTATATCTGACTCATTAGGTTTAACTTTATTTATATATATATATATATATATATATATATATAAATACAGGAAGTAAACAGTGTAAAAAGAAAAAAAAAAGATGAAAAATGCGAATGTAAAAAGTGATTTTCTTGCCCAAAAGACCAGAAAGCACAATCGACAGACACTCCAATATGAATTCTTCACACTTAACCAATGTGAAAATAATTTTCTAAAATTCCACTGACAAAAGATGTCCAGACAATATATTCAATAACCAATAAATCAATTTTTCGTTTTGGTGAAAGAAGAGGGGGGGAAAAAAGCACAGCAGAAGATATTCTTGGAATTTGTACCATTTTCCGAGCTTTGAAAAAAAAATACTGACTTATTTCGGAGCAAAGGAGAAAAGGTGTTTCTATTAATTATATCTTAACCATTTTGGCTCATATGACAGCAACTTAGATAAATAATAATAATAATAATATTAGGATGATAATATCATTATATATATATATGTAAAATAAAAGGAAATTAATGGATTTTCTCTAGTTGAAGACCGATCTATTATATACGGTTGATACAGATATTCTGAGGGACCTCACAACAGTGAGGGGGGGGGCAATGTGCAGTTAAAATCGTTGAGAGGAAGGCCCCGAAACGGTGCACATTCTCTCCTGATGATCCCAAGCATTTGTAAACATCATTTGTTTTTTCAATATATCATATATATAATAAAATAAATATATAAAGGTTTTACATATCTATTTATTTGATGACAAAGGAACAGTCACAACCATTTTGGTTTCATGCATGTGTAATTGCAAACAATCTTCAGGTGACGTCGTTTCATTTGAAACAACGTCACCTGAAGATTTAGCAATTTCTATGTTAAAACAGAAATTTATTTTACTAAGATGAAACGAATAAGATATTATAACTAGAATTAAAATTGAAAATAGACCCACATCATCAACGACACCTCGGATATGCTGCTTTTTACCTAAAAATGTCCATTTTCAATATTTTTTAGAACATATACATTTTTACATAACATTTTTACATAACATATTCTTAATAGAAAATTAGCTTTCCAGACTTGCAAATGAATTTGAAGAATCTTTTGTTTCTTTTAATTATTAGGACAATACATTAGGGTAGGTTGATTTTTTTCACTTTTTCAAGAATATAAAATTCTCTGAAATAGCAAAAGTTGTATATGGTATAATGAATACTGATACCAAAAACTAGATCTCTTACTTGCACCATTGTTTGAGGAAATAGCATTAAAGATCATCTACTAAAATGCACCAAAAATCCTCATTATCATAAAATTGAATACTGATACCAAAAACTAAATCTCTTACTTGCACCATTGTTTGAGGAAATAGCATTAAAGATCATCTACTAAAATGCACCAAAAATCCTCATTATCATAAAATTGAATACTGATACCAAAAACTAGATCTCTTACTTGCACCATTGTTTGAGGAAATAGCATCAAAGATCATCTACTAAAATGCACCAAAAATCCTTGTTATCATAAAATTGAATACTGATACCAAAAACTAGATCTCTTACTTGCACCATTGTTTGAGGAAATAGCATCAAAGATCATCTACTAAAATGCACCAAAAATCCTCGTTATCATAAAATTGAATACTGATACCAAAAACTAGATCTCTTACTTGCACCATTGTTTGAGGAAATAGCATCAAAGATCATCTACTAAAATGCACCAAAAATCCTCGTTATCATAAAATTGAATACTGATACCAAAAACTAATCTCTTACTTGCACCATTGTTTGAGGAAATAGCATTAAAGATCATCTACTAAAATGCACCAAAAATCCTCGTTATCATAAAATTGAATACTGATACCAAAAACTAGATCTCTTACTTGCACCATTGTTTGAGGAAATAGCATTAAAGATCATCTACTAAAATGCACCAAAAATCCTCGTTATCATAAAATTGAATACTGATACCAAAAACTAGATCTCTTACTTGCACCATTGTTTGAGGAAATAGCATTAAAGATCATCTACTAAAATGCACCAAAAATCCTCGTTATCATAAAATTGAATACTGATACCAAAAACTAGATCTCTTACTTGCACCATTGTTTGAGGAAATAGCATTAAAGATCATCTACTAAAATGCACCAAAAATCCTCGTTATCATAAAATTGAATACTGATACCAAAAACTAGATCTCTTACTTGCACCATTGTTTGAGGAAATAGCATAAAGATCATCTACTAAAATGCACCAAAAATCCTCGTTATCATAAAATTGAATACTGATACCAAAAACTAGATCTCTTACTTGCACCATTGTTTGAGGAAATAGCATAAAGATCATCTACTAAAATGCACCAAAAATCCTCGTTATCATAAAATTGAATACTGATACCAAAAACTAGATCTCTTACTTGCACCATTGTTTGAGGAAATAGCATCAAAGATCATCTACTAAAATGCACCAAAAATCCTCGTTATCATAAAATTGAATACTGATACCAAAAACTAAATCTCTTACTTGCACCATTGTTTGAGGAAATAGCATAAAGATCATCTACTAAAATGCACCAAAAATCCTCGTTATCATAAAATTGAATACTGATACCAAAAACTAATCTCTTACTTGCACCATTGTTTGAGGAAATAGCATAAAGATCATCTACTAAAATGCACCAAAAATCCTCGTTATCATAAAATTGAATACTGATACCAAAAACTAGATCTCTTACTTGCACCATTGTTTGAGGAAATAGCATAAAGATCATCTACTAAAATGCACCAAAAATCCTCGTTATCATAAAATTGAATACTGATACCAAAAACTAGATCTCTTACTTGCACCATTGTTTGAGGAAATAGCATAAAGATCATCTACTAAAATGCACCAAAAATCCTCGTTATCATAAAATTGAATACTGATACCAAAAACTAGATCTCTTACTTGCACCATTGTTTGAGGAAATAGCATTAAAGATCATCTACTAAAATGCACCAAAAATCCTCGTTATCATAAAATTGAATACTGATACCAAAAACTAGATCTCTTACTTGCACCATTGTTTGAGGAAATAGCATAAAGATCATCTACTAAAATGCACCAAAAATCCTCGTTATCATAAAATTGAATACTGATACCAAAAACTAGATCTCTTACTTGCACCATTGTTTGAGGAAATAGCATTAAAGATCATCTACTAAAATGCACCAAAAATCCTCGTTATCATAAAATTGAATACTGATACCAAAAACTAGATCTCTTACTTGCACCATTGTTTGAGGAAATAGCATTAAAGATCATCTACTAAAATGCACCAAAAATCCTCGTTATCATAAAATTGAATACTGATACCAAAAACTAGATCTCTTACTTGCACCATTGTTTGAGGAAATAGCATAAAGATCATCTACTAAAATGCACCAAAAATCCTCGTTATCATAAAATTGAATACTGATACCAAAAACTAGATCTCTTACTTGCACCATTGTTTGAGGAAATAGCATTAAAGATCATCTACTAAAATGCACCAAAAATCCTCGTTATCATAAAATTGAATACTGATACCAAAAACTAGATCTCTTACTTGCACCATTGTTTGAGGAAATAGCATAAAGATCATCTACTAAAATGCACCAAAAATCCTCGTTATCATAAAATTGAATACTGATACCAAAAACTAAATCTCTTACTTGCACCATTGTTTGAGGAAATAGCATTAAAGATCATCTACTAAAATGCACCAAAAATCCTCATTATCATAAAATTGAATACTGATACCAAAAACTAAATCTCTTACTTGCACCGTTGTTTGAGGAAATAGCATCAAAGATCATCTACTAAAATGCACCAAAATCCTCGTTATCATAAAATTGAATACTGATACCAAAAACTAGATCTCTTACTTGCACCATTGTTTGAGGAAATAGCATTAAAGATCGTCTACTAAAATGCACCAAAATCTCATTATCATAAAATTGAATACTGATACCAAAAACTAGATCTCTTACTTGTACCATTGTTTGAGGAAATAGCATTAAAGATCGTCTACTAAAATGCACGAAAATCCTTGTTATCATAAAATTGAATACTGATACCAAAAACTAGATCTCTTACTTGCACCATTGTTTGAGGAAATAGCATTAAAGATCATCTACTAAAATGCACCAAAATCCTTGTTTTCACAACATCTGGTCCAGAAATTGGTTAGAAAATTTAGCATTTCAATATTTAAAACAGAAATTTATTTTACTAAGTTGAAAGAATAAGATATTAGAACTAGAATTAGAATTGAAAATATCTCTTCCATCACTTTTTACCTAAAAATGTCCATTTTCTATAGTTTTTACAACATATGCAATTAAGAAATAACACATAAAAGACAGGAATGAAAATTTGTTTTACATATAATGTAATTATTATCTATGTCAGTTGGTAAAGTGCAAACATTACCTAGAGCTAGAGAGGTTGCTGTGAAAAAATAGATTTTTCAAAATTCTGGTAGGATGGAATTATATAGTTGTCTGAAAGATGTCAGAAGATAGTGGAACCAAAATGGCAGACGTTTTATTGTTCAATAGGGTAGGTCGATTTTGGAACTGTAACGTCTCCCATGTGGCCAAAGTTGCAAATTAACATAGAGAATTAAACACAAAATATTTTTCTTCAAAACTTTGCCTCTATTTGAGGAAATAGATTTTAAAATGTTCTCACCGTTACAACTTAATTATTAGGTTAAAAAAAAGCATATGGAGGTGTTTGTGGTGATGGTGGCATATTTTCAATTTTAATTCTAGTTATGATATTTTATTCATTTCATCTTAGTAAAATAAAATGACAACCTTTTCGGTTTTAAATATTGAAATTGGTAAGTTTTCTAACCAATTTCTGGGCCAAATGTTACTAAAACGAGGATATTTTAGTGAATTTTAGTAGACGATCTTTGATGCTATTTCGTCAAACAATCGTGCAAGTAAGAGATCTAGTTTTTGGTATGAGTATTCATTATACCAACATACAATTTTTGGTGCTCTTCCAATCTGTGATCTACCGAAGGTTTGTGATGTACTATTGATCTACTATTCATGGCATGTGATCTACTAGGAAAAAAGAAATTAGGGTTAGGGTTTAGGGTTAGTTTAATGGGAAAATAATGGGTAGTTAATGGGTAGATCACATATTGTAATGTAAACAACTCGGTAGATTACATATTGGATTAGAAACCATCCGGTAGATCACATATTGGAAGAGCACCCAATTTTCAATGTGTTGTGGGGTTTCAAGGGGTCAAAATAAGACAAAACGACGGGTAACAAATGTAGGAAAATGTATTAACAAAAGAGTAGACAATTACAGTAAGAAAAGTGGGAATTGCATCTGACAAATAGAGTTACGAGCTGACTTGCATTGGCTTCGTCAAACCATAATTGTTCCTGTTACTTATAGTAACCGTCGGTGCATTCCACTATAGTTCTAGGGTATATCACCTATAACACAATGTTTGAGAGAATTTGATATTTTTTAAAAAGTGAAAAATCAACCTACCCTAGTCTACAGCCTTAGCCAACAAGACTCCAGTCTAGAAGGTAAGCTCTGAATTCAAATATCTATATCTATATATATATATATATATGTAAGAAAGTTTTATAGAAAAACAACAAGATGTTAAACATTTTAGCTGACAGATATCTGTTTCGACATTATGAATATATTGTCGAAATGAGTATATTAGTATTATATATATATATATATATATATATATTCTCCCTCTACATTATGTTGGATTTACTCCAATCCTCCTTCCTCATATATATATACTAGACAAAATATGAACCATTGGGTCACCCATTCAGCTCTGGGTAGATAATTGAATTAGGGAAAAGGGAGTTAGCAAAGCGAATAAAAAATTTTTAAAAAGAAAAAAAAAAATATTGCTAGATGAAACCGTGAAATCATTTTGTTAGCTTTCTAAGGAAGGAAATATTTGACCTCATTTAAGCTACGTTGCTGGTTGTAAAATTTAACATAGAAATACATTTTAAATTCTCCCGGCTCTCTCTCTCTCTACTCTCCAGAGAAACTAACATTATATAAGGAGGAGGTAGTCAAGAGATACATAGAGGGGAAGAAAGAGATAGACACAGAGTAAAGTAAGAGATTGGTTGGTTTTTAACTTAATTGCAAATTACGACTAATTAGAACCAATTGAAACAGAATGATTTTCAAACATAATTCAATCCTAAAAGTAAGGAATAATTTAGTATAATTTTTGTATCATTAAACTAAACAGTAAAAAATCCTTTAGGAAGCAAAAGTTGTTTAACTCAGCTTTAGTATAATAATATATATATATATATATATATATATATATATTATAAGCGGCCACCCGGCATTACCAGGGTAGGGGGGAGATTTCTTTTAAAATTAGTCCTATCGATCCATTACTCAATCGTGAGTTGGATGCCCCATTAAAATCCCCATATAAAAAAAGACCTTATATTAATCCAGCCACTCTTAAAATATAAACGTTAATGTCTACTATTCAAAATATCAAAAGCAAAAAAATATTCCATTCTGTTATTATTTTTTAATCCTTTTCACAAATATATATCAAATCTTTATCATTTTTGCTCAAAAACCAAGCCCTGGTGATATTTAATGTGTATATATATTTACTTTGTCGTCAACTGTTTTATTTTCGAAGTTTCCTCCAGACATACAGATTCACACAATATATATATATATATATATCAATAAAGGTTTTTTTTTTATAGTATGTTTGAAGCATTGCACGTATGTGTAATATAAAGATTTTTGAAGGCAATTTACAATGCAATATGTATTGAAAATTATATTCATTTTAATTCTAAATATTTTCGGAAATAAAATCCCATCATCAGAGTTATTAAAAGTACTAGGTGTTTTTTTTATAGTACTTATCCCACGGTGATGGTGTGATCATCTGTTGTTTTAACGCCGTGGGATAAGTACTATTAATAACTCTGATGATGGGATCTTATTTCCGAAAATATTTAGAATTAAAATGAATATGATTTTCAATACATATTGCATTGTAAATTGCCTTCAAAAATCTTTATATTATATATATATATATATATATATGTTAGTCTTAATATACTACATACCGTCGGATTCACTTCATTTTCTTCACACACACACAACACACACACACACACACACACATATGTTAGTCTGTTCATATCTATGTTATTGTTCCATAATGCTCAAGATGAATTTTGGTTTTTAATTGTTTTCTTTTGACTTAATAAAACAAGAACATTTTTGGTTATTTAATCTTTTCCTTCTTTCTTTATTTCTTTTTTTTTCTTTCCTCTGTCTGAAATATTCTGAAGATATATTCAGAGGTGCTGGTACTACAACAGAACCAAAAACAAAATCAATACATTTTAATATTGACATCTACTTGCTGGCCAATTTCAATTCTCAGGAACACCTGATAGTAGTAGGTCTGGGTACTTACTATTCGCATAAATCCCCAATGGGTTAAAAGGGGCAATCATATAGGTGCTAGGGCTTGACGTGACCAGCCAATTGATCGGAGGGGGCCTCTCCGACCGCCCTTCTAGCCCAAGTAAGGGTCTAAGTAGAGTGTTGCAAGTCATGGACTGCTCATCCACCTTGGTTCTATCCTTAAGCATCACGGGTTGCCATCCACGGCCAACAGGTGGCCTCATTGAGGGTGTCTTACCCCTCTGCAGAGGTGCAGTTGATGCATTCCTATCTATAATTTTAGATTTAAATCAGATAGAATAAAATTAAAATAAGCGTAATCTTGTTTTTTGTTCATATTTAATTTTATTCATCAGCATCATCATGTCACGCAAGCAGCACGGATATCCATGACAATCTGTTGCCAAATGGGTTAAAAGGGGCTCCTTAGCCTTGGTCGGCAACTGCTGCCTTTCAAGAAAAGGCTAGGGGAGTAAACCCCGAAAATAAATCAGGAGCTGGAGTCCCTAAAGGTGGTGTGATGCTGAAATCCAGTGTTACCCATCAACTCCTGCGACACTACTGTTGCCAAACTGCATTGCTACCTTACATTTCTTTTGGATCACCATGGCAGTGTGGAGAGGGAGGATTTGCTGCATGGGCAACAGCTTATCCTCCATATGAACCCGCCCAGGCTATGTAGTTCAAGGAAGAAAAAAAAAACAACAAAAAAACTTTGACACTACTCCATCATCTCTCTTAGACGGAAGGCTGCCAACCACTTGCTGACCAACAAAAAAAAAAAAAAAACTGAGTCTCTTCAGTGTGGCTAGACATTTACAATTTAAATTTCCTATCTTACAACTTATTTTAATTTTGATTCCTCTATTATTATTTTTGTTGTTTGTTTTTTTTTTTTACAGCATATCAACCTCAGTGGGTCATTTAATGCCGATAAAGTTTTGAAATAAAGTCATTTTTAATGGATAATCTATTTTTTTATAAATACATTTTTCTATTTAACCCATAGATGGGACCCTAACAGGTACTACCACTCGGGTCAGAGTGGACCAGGGAGCAATGGTGATGAAGGGGTGCTCCACATTCTCCAAACCTCCAAATCTGGAACCTCACCATCAGATAGAGTTTAACGTCATTCCCAGGACATGTAGACCATCAGCCACTGCTTCTAGCACCCATATGATAAAAAGGGTTGGGGCAATCATATAGGTGCTAGGGCTTGATGTCACAGCCGATTGATCGGAGGGGGCCTCTCTGACCGCCGTCTAGCCCATGAACGGGCCAAAGTGGAATATTGCACGTCATAGACTGCTTTTCCACCTGGGCTCTATCCTTAAGCATCACAGGTCGCCACTCACAGCCAACAGGTGACCCCATTGGGGGAGTTTTACCCCTCTGCAGAGGTGCAGTCGGTGCATTTAAACGCCCCAGCTGATAGGGTGGGGATTTCTTTGTATATGTTCACCTACGTTAGAGACTTCTCTGAAGCCCCCTAACATATTATACAAAGTGATTTTGGCTATTGCAGTTATAACCACATTTAATTCTATAACCCTGAAGAAGGCCGGAGGGCGCATCAACAAAAATGTTGTACATATAACAATAAAGATGATGACAACCGTCAAAAAAAATAATACCAAATTTTTCCTGTATCTTCTTATTTTCTCCCTTATCCCTTCTAATCTTCTCTGCCCTTCCATGTCTTATCTAAACTAATGAGACCTATTATAGCATAATTATTATGGTCTACGGAGAATTTGGGGATTGAAAGAGAAAGAGAAGAAAAAAAATAAGAACCAACAAAGGTTAAAATTTGGAAGAGTGAACACTAAGCGAGGTGCCAATAATTTGACTGAAGAATGACCCCGGAAATAGATTTAAAAATAAAAACGGAAGTTCCAGGTTTTGAACAGAAACAGATGTAACATCAGAACGAGAAACAAGAGAGAAGAAAATCTCTCTCTTTTTTCAGACGGGCTTCGTGGAAGGCAGACTGGGACCTTCCTGGTTCACCCTATGGGTTTCATACAATAGTAACGAACATGATTTACAACCGGGTAATTTAACCGTGTCCTCTCTCTTTTTCTCTCTGTCTTTCCTTCTCTCTGAAAAAGAACCCACGAGCCTAGAAATAAATACACAGCCCCTTGTGACTATACAACTTGCGTCTATGTTGTTTTGGAACTAACGACTATTACTACTACTAAGGATGACGACAACTGCTACAACTTGAGTTGGCCTATGCGACACATATCGTTCTGGAGCTATGCTGCATATACTTCTACACCTATGAACCCACGAGCCTAGAAATAAATACACAGCCCCTTGTGACTATACAACTTGCGTCTATGTTGTTTTTGAACTAACGACTATTACTACTATTAATAACAACAACTTGAGTTGGCCTATGTGACACATATCGTTCTGGAGCTATGCTGCATATACTTTTACACCTATGAAAATTACAAGATTATCCAAGATCTCATGACAATATTTTTCTATTATCCTTTGCCTGTATCTTCTCATTCACTCCCTAATCCATTTCAATCTTTGTTACCAATAAGAATTTTTTTTTAAATATACAGATATTTTCTGCTGTATATTCTTTTAGTTTTATTTTGATCGATTTTCATGAGGAAATATTTTTAAAGATTGATTCAAAGTCAGGTAGGTACTTCAATACAACTGAAAACAAAATCAATATATTTTAATATCGACATCTACTTGCTGACCAAAGATATCTCCATTTTTCATCCTGGTTATTCATACCCTGGTTGGCATCGTTCTGTCTGTGAAAGACGATGGAGTAGTGTCCAAATTAAAAAAGACATTTACTTGCTGACCAAAGATATCTCCATTTTTCATCCTGGTTATTCATACCCTGGTTGGCATCCTTCTGTCTATGAAAGACGATGGAGTAGTGTCCAAATTAAAAAAGACATTTTTTAAAAATTTTTAAACCACGTAGCCTGGGCAGGTTGATATGGAGGATATGCTGTTGTATGTGTATATGAAAATAGTTAGCATCCTTCCATCTGCAAAAGACAATGGCTTAGTGTCCAAATTTAAAAAAAAAATTTTTTAAACTACATAACCTATGCGGGTTGATATGGAGGATGTGCTGTTGCCCACACAGCAGATCCCACCTTCTCCACACTGTGGCTGTGTTCCAAAGGAAAGGTAAGAAGCCAATGTAGTATGGAAACGGCAGTGTCACAGGAGTTGCTGGGTAGCACTGAAATTCAGCGTTACTCCAGCTTAAGGACCCCAGCTCCAGATTTGTTTAAGGGGTTTACTCCCCTACTCTTTCCTTGGGATCACGTAAGACGATTGGCAGCGATGGTTTTATAACAGACTCCTCCATGGTACTAGATGGGTTGACGACCAGGGGCAATTTGGGAGTTTATGTGTGTTGTAAGTACCCCAATCTTCCTACTGTCAGTGTGGATGGTCGTTGGCTCCTCCCCTAGAGCTTGTCCACTCTTTTCCAGCTCTTTTTTATTTTTTTGGTGACTAGGGTCAGCAATACAGGTGTTGCATACTGGTATCAAATTCACGGCCCTACTTTGTGTATCTGCATACGTAGCGGGTATCGTCACTAACCCTAGACGATATATGTAGTTGTTGTTTAATGAAATCTACAACACATGGTATAGTAGGAGTTTTGACTTTATTTCTCTCATCGGCTATACGTGGTGGGTGGCGGTGACAATGACTTGACCGAGGGTTGACGATGACTACTACTACTGTTGGGATGGTCTGGCCATGTTGAGGTAAAGGGGTGGACGAACCTCACTGCCCGCTGCAATCGACCGTGTCGACGGTCGCTCAGTTCGCCATCTGCTGTCTCCTATCTGACTATCTCTGACAACTCGACCCTCTGGCTTTTGTATTGACGACACGCCTACGCATCTTTATCTTTTGATCTGATAACAGACCGTTGTTATATATTTCTTTATCTTCTCCCTGCTTCTTTGACCGGAAAACCCTGCTTCCGTTTTTTAACTTCTTTGTTTGTTTTACCGGGAAAAAGTCCTTTGTTATTTTTGTCGTCTTTTCTTTGTTTCGCTCGTACAATATACAACACAGGTAGTTACCCAGATGGCCAAGTGCTGAAGATCACCTATTTCTTAAGACATTAAAAAAAGAAAAAATAAAGGGAAAAATCAATGAAAGAAATAAAAAAAAATAAAAATGAGCCTTACCTTTATAACGTGTTCAAGGGAGGTAATTTTTGCCTCCAAGGCAGCCACTTGTTCTTTTGCCAATAAACATTCCTTTTCTTGTTGTGCTAAACTTTCTTTTAAGCTTTTGCATTCTTCATTTACCTGAAAAGAAATTTATTTTTTTTTTTAAAATGGTGATGAATTGGAAAAAAAAAAAAAAAAAATTAAATCAAATTTTTTTTAATATCTCTTATTAACTACAGAATAATAATCTTTAAAATTGTTTTTTTAGTAAGAAAGAAAAATTTAAATACTTTAAAGTTATTTCTCTGAATTTTTGAGATGAGGCTTGATTATTTGGATTATTTGGATTATTCGGACTATTGTCCTCATCTTAATTGTTATCTGCATAACATTTCAGCTGATGTACCCACCGGCCTTCTTCAGACTCAAACTTGTCCATTTGGACACATGGTGTAGTAAATATAGTTGTTGGGTTAACACAGTTATAAGTGACAAATCCCTAGGCTGCAGGTTCAATCCTAGTCAAGTGCGACAGTAACAGTAACACTCTATGACATTGAATTTTTCAGCTCCCATCCCCACAGGCAATATCTTTAAAAAAATTATTTTTACATCGCCCAGAGGGTGTCTTTTTATTTTGCTAATAATAATAATAATACAAAAATTATATAATTTTTTTCACAACAACTTTTTTTTTCTTCAAATATTTTAAAACTTTCATTTTAAAACATATTTTTGAAAAAAAAAAAAAAAAAAGAAGAAAAAAAAAGGAATTGTTGAGAAAAAAATTAATATAATAATAATAATAATAATAATAATAATAATAATAATAATACAAAAATTATATAATTTTTTTCACAACAATTATTTTCTCCAAAATATTTTCCAAATGAAAGTGAAAAAAAAAAAAAAATTCAACCAAAAGATAAAAATATTAGATTTTTATCTTTGCTTTGAAATTTTTTCCACTTCTTTTTATCGATTTTTTTTTCTTCTTTTTTTTCTTCTTTTTCTTAAGAATTCCAAATTTATAACAAAGGAAAAGACAGTTGTTTTAATGTTTCTTGTGTGGGTGTGTTTTTGTTTTTTTTAATGTTTTTTTTTTCACATGATTTCTTTCTTTTTTTTTTCTTTCCAAAAATGTTTTGCTTCATTCAATGTCTTATTAGAGTAAGAGGAGATCCTCTGACCTCTGACCTCCGGCCAAAATATAGGTTCCTCAATTTTGGTTACAATGTAATATTTGGTCAGTCTCTTTCATCAAGAAAGGGAAAGGGAAAATAATTATAACATATCTTAATATTTCTCTGAATGTTTGAGATGAGGCTTGATTATCTGCGTTATTCGGACTATTGTCCTCATCTTCAATTGGACAAATGGCCTAGTGGATAAAGGAGTTAGGTTAAGACAGTTCTAAGTGACAGTTATCTCTAGATTGCAGGTTCAATCCTGATCAAGAGCAGCAGTAACATAGAATAATAATTAACACAGCTTAACGCCTCTACCCCAGCTATGGTTAGCGGAATGAGAACAGGATACCCCTGTGGACTGATTAAAGGGTTAGGTTCAAAGTTCAGTGATGGCCCCCGATTACGAAAAGAAGGTTCCCGATTACAAAAAAAAAAAGGTTCCCGATTACGAAAAAAAAATACTTGAAGAAGACTGGAGGGCATATCAGCCGAAATGTTGTCCAGGTAACAATGAAGATGAGGACAATAGTCCGAATAATGCAGATAATACTATATCTTAATATAATGGAGATTTGGTGTATGTATGTTTCTAACTGAAACTAAGTCAATGCTTACATCACAATTCCCTCAGGAATCAGACGTAATTAACAGGGCAGAGAAGCGTGACAGAGAAAGATGAAAAAGTGCATTAGATTCAAGAGGGGACTACTTTTCAGGAGAAAACATTTAGTTTGTTGTTTGGATTTTAAATAAATTGTTTGTGACAACAGTCTCATTACTTTTCAGACACACCCCGTATTACATCTTGAAAAAAAAAAAAGTTAGATAATTATGTTTGGAGAAATGTGAGGAGGTTAAAAGAAATAGACACACATACTCATATACTCTTAACCAATCCTTACAAATCCAGTATATATAAGCCTACACCAAACACCTGCGGTACCTTTACCATACTGATACACTCCCTAACAGTCTCATTTCAGACACACCTTGTATTTCATCTTGAAAAAAAAGTTGGATAATTGTTTGTATGTTTCTAGACAGAGAAGGATAGGAAAGTTCCTTAGATTCAATAGGGGACGACTTTGGAGGAGAAAACATTTAGTTTGTTGTTAGGATTTTAAATGAATTATTTGTGACAACGGAGCTGAGAGACATACCAGAAAAATCCTTCCAGCAGGACAGAGAAGCTGTTGCAAGATGGGTATATTATCCTGACTTTAGTGAGCTAGGACTACTAATGGAAGGGGGAAGAAGAAATAAATAAATAAGAGATGATAAAGGTTTAAAAAATAGTGATGAGCCAAAACAGGATGAACGATGATTTGACCGTAGCGTGACCCCGAACTGTGAATTGAGTGGCAAGCGGAAGTCGGGTGTTGACCGCAACCAGAAGTCGGGTGTTAACCGGAAGTCACGTGGTAATGTGCAACGACGAAGAAAGGGACCGGCCTCTTTTTGCTTTCGGACGCCTAGGGGAACGGACGGGTCTCTGGACCCTAGTACGGGGTCACAGTAGTTTAATAGTTTCTCTCTCTCTTTCTCTCTGCCTCTCCTCCTCTCCGATACAGCACACGAGACGAACCTACCCTGGAAATAAAGGCTAGCAGTTGTGACTACATATTTCTCGTGTTATAATTTCTATCAACACCATTTTAGCACTGTGAATTTTGAGGCACGTTGACGAGACCCGCTATACAATATACGCCGCCGCCTGACGGATATCGTTAGTGCCCGGAAAAAAGGACAACGTTACTTAGATCATTTTGGTACTGTGAAAATATACGACAACCGTACAGAAGCGTAACAGAGAAGGATAAGAAAGTTCCTTAGATTCAAGAGGGGGACGACTTTGGAGGAGAAAACATTTATTTTGCTGATTGGATTTTAAATAAACTGTTTATAACAACAGTCTCATTACTTTTCAGACACACCCCGTATTTCATCTTGAAAATTGTATGTTTGTAGGTTTCTAAATATAAACAGACTTTAGTAATAACGGACTGACCAATTTATTGTCTGAGTGACCACCATGGAGACCAGATAACAATGGTCTTTATAATCACAGATTGACCGTTACACTCAATTCCGCAACAGAAGCCTGCCAATTCTTGGATTAATTTATAAACTCTGGTAATTACAGATATGAAATCAAGTCATTGCAACCTCGGCACTTTTCGAGCTTATTGCATCCTATTACTCTGCCATTATTGGTGGCATATCCCCCCACACACGCCCCACAGTCTCATGAGATCATGTATTTGAAGCTGGAAAGTCTTGCTGCCTCTCCAGAGAACAGGTTTGTGCAGTAGGGTAGGTCGATTTTGGAACTGTAACGTCTCCCATGAGGCAAAAGTTGTAAATTAACTCTTAACCTACTATTGAGAATTTCCTAAGTCCAGAGGCCCATTGCTATAAGGATTTATCAATAAATGGCTAAAAATGGCCTTTTCATTTAAAGTTACCTGTTATTTCCCTTAAATCAAAGACTTCTAAATATGTTTAATATTACATTTAAACAAAGGCTTTCCAAGTCCAGATCCCTATTCCTATAAGGATTTATCAATAAATGGCTAAAAATGACCTTTTCATTTAAAGTTACCTGTTATTTCCCTTAAATCAAAGACTTCTAAATATGTTTAATATTACATTTAAACAAAGGCTTTCCAAGTCCAGAGCCCCATTCCTATAAGGATTTATCAATAAATGGCTAAAAATGGCCTTTTCATTTAAAGTTACCTGTTATTTCCCTTAAATCAAAGACTTCTAAATATGTTTAATATTACATCTAAACAAAGGCTTTCCAAGTCCAGATCCCTATTCCTATAAGAATGTATCAATAAATGGCTAAAAATGGCCTTTTCATTTAAAGTTACCTGTTATTTCCCTTAAATCAAAGACTTCTAAATATGTTTAATATTACATTTAAACAAAGGCTTTCCAAGTCCAGAGCCCCATTCCTATAAGGATTTATCAATAAATGGCTAAAAATGGCCTTTTCATTTAAAGTTACCTGTTATTTCCCTTAAATCAAAGACTTCTAAATATGTTTAATATTACATTTAAACAAAGGCTTTCCAAGTCCAGATCCCTATTCCTATAAGAATGTATCAATAAATGGCTAAAAATGGCCTTTTCATTTAAAGTTACCTGTTATTTCCCTTAAATCAAAGACTTCTAAATATGTTTAATATTACATTTAAACAAAGGCTTTCCAAGTCCAGAGCCCTATTGCTATAAGAATTTATCAATAAATGGCTAAAAATGGCCTTTTCATTTAAAGTTACCTGTTATTTCCCTTAAATCAAAGACTTCTAAATATGTTTAATATTACATCTAAACAAAGGCTTTCCAAGTCCAGAGCCCTATTGCTATAAGAATTTATCAATAAATGGCTAAAAATGGCCTTTTCATTTAAAGTTACCTGTTATTTCCCTTAAATCAAAGACTTCTAAATATGTTTAATATTACATTTAAACAAAGGCTTTCCAAGTCCAGAGCCCCATTCCTATAAGGATTTATCAATAAATGGCTAAAAATGGCCTTTTCATTTAAAGTTACCTGTTATTTCCCTTAAATCAAAGACTTCTAAATATGTTTAATATTACATTTAAACAAAGGCTTTCCAAGTCCAGATCCCTATTCCTATAAGAATGTATCAATAAATGGCTAAAAATGGCCTTTTCATTTAAAGTTACCTGTTATTTCCCTTAAATCAAAGACTTCTAAATATGTTTAATATTACATTTAAACAAAGGCTTTCCAAGTCCAGAGCCCTATTCCTATAAGAATTTATCAATAAATGGCTAAAAATGGCCTTTTCATTTAAAGTTACCTGTTTTCTCCCTTAAATCAAAGACTTCTAAATATGTTTAATATTACATTTAAACAAAAGCTTTCCAAGTCCAGAGCCCCATTCCTATAAGGATTTATCAATAAATGGCCTTTTCATTTAAAGTTACCTGAGTTATTTCCCTTGAATTAAAGACTTAAATATGTTTAATATCTAATTTAAACAAAGGCTATCATTTGGGGCTGATTAGTTAAATCGAATGTAACTTCCAGCCGGGTGGAATGAGGCGGTATAGGACGTTAAGAGTTTTAACATAAATAATTACCACACAAAATATTTTTCTTCAAAGCTTTGCCTTCAGTTTGAGGAAATAGATTTCAATCTTTTAAAACGTTATCCCTGTTATAGCTTAATTAATGAGGTTGTAATGGTTAACAAAATGGCAGTTGCCGATTATATTAAAAAGAGGGAGTAAAAAAAATCCCAAAAATGCAGTAATGGAAAACAACAAACGTTGAATTCAAAATCAAGCGCCAAAAATGAAAAGCGGGAATTTTTCCGTAGTTCAGAGAATGACAAGACAAGTGGTCACGCAACAAATCAGCTCCAGTATCAGCAAAGAAAAACAAGATAAAATATGAACTATTAATATCACAATATAAAAGAAAGGACTATGCCCGGTATGCTATTATACATGTCTGTAATTCTATTTTAATACAGATTGTTATTTTAATACGACTCCGTTGATTTCTTTCATTGTTTGGTTTGGTTTGTTTTGTTTTACGGCATATCAACCTCAGTGGGTCATTTAATGCCGATAAAGTTTTGAAATAAATCAATTCTTAATTGATAATACAATTTTTTTATAAACACATTTTTCTATTTAACCCATAGATGGGACCCTAACAGGTACTACCACTCCGGGTCAGAGTGGACCAGGGAGCAATGGTCATGAAGGGGTGCTCCACATTCCCCAAACCTCCAGAACTGGAACCTCACCATCAGATAGAGTTTAACGTCATTCCCAGGACATATAGACCCGCAGCCACTGCCTTCTAGCACCCATATGATAAAAAGGGTTGGGGCTTGCCATAAGGGCAATAGGGTTGGGAAAATCATATAGGTGCTAGGGCTTGATGTGACCAGCCGATTGATCGGAGGGGGCCTCTCCGACCGCCTGTCTAGCCCAAGATAGGGCCAAAGTGGAGTATTGCAAATCATGGACTGCTCATCCACCTGGGTCCTATCCTTAAGCATCACGGGTCGCCACCCACAGCCAACAGGTGGCCCCATTGGGGGAGTCTTACCCCTCTGCAGAGGTGCAGTTTAACACCCCAGCCGACAGGGCGGGTGTTGAGTTTTGTTTAAAACTTAGTAAGTTGTGTAAACCTATATAATATATATATATACAACCTTGCTACAAGGTAAAAAGCAGCACATCTGAGGTGTCAGTGATGATGGGGGAATATTTTCAATTTTAATTCTAGTTATAATATTTTATTCATTTCATCTTGGTAAAATAAATTTCTGTTTTAAATATCAAAATTGCCAAATTCTCTAACCAATTTCTAGGCCAAATATTGCAAAAACAAGGATTTTTTTAGTGAATTTTAAAGTGAAGATCTTTGATGCCGTTTCCTCAAACGATAGTGCAAGTAAGAGATCTAGTTTTTGATATCAACAGTGATGCTGATAGCTTTTTAATTTATATATTTATATATATATATATATATATATATAATCAATGGTAATATTATGGTTTCACACTCATAACTTAAAGTTTCATGGTAATCCAATCATCAGATGAGATCAGTGGTTGAGATGTCAAAAACCAGTTGTGAAATGGTTGAGATGTTAAAAATCAAATTTTTTAGCGTTTATATGAAGCGTTTTTCACGCGATGGGAAATGTAAAGCTAAAATTGTTTTTTTTAAACTGTGGCTTGTTTAACGTTTATGTGACGTGGATTGTGTTCACGTGATGTAATGTCATGACGTTAAATTTGTATTTAAAAAACATTATAATCAAACAAACTTGCATTGGTGTTAATGCACGCGGTGTGCAGATGAATTTTTTTTTTTTTAAATAAATAAATAAATAAATAAAAGGAGAGCGAAAATTCAGGGATCAATTAGGGTCAGGTGGTAAGTGACACAGTAAAAATTTGTTCAAATGCCTACATTTCGAAACGAGTTCACTTCTCTTATTTAACAAGTTATTGCTTGCATTTTGTAATATACACAACTTTTCTTCTTATATTTATTTATTACACACACACACACACACACACACACGTCAACTTGAATACTCACATGTAACATGATTACTCATCATATGTTTCCCTACCAAATATCACTATATATATATATATATATATATATATATATATACATACATACATACATACACACAGAACTTACATACAGATACCTGTGAGCAAGAAGAACTCTAATATATATATATATATATATATATATGTGTGTGTGTGCTTTTTTTTATTTGGTCATGTCCCAAAACATGAAACCTGATTCTTTCCTTTGCTGTTAACCAATATGTCATCAATAATCAGTAGATCACTTTCCAGGAAAATATACCGAGATTTATTTTTATATACAATAAGTCGATATAAGCAAATTCTACCCAAATTATTCTTAATGCTACATCATTAAAAACAGCAGCTATCAAAACAAAAATCAAAGTTCAACATTATGTAGCTATGTGCAAATTATCACTGGCTCTATAAAAGGGTGATCACAGGAAATTCTTCTAAAAATCATATAAAATAAACTAACTATCCGATTTTAATAAAACTTTCGTTATATGGAAGTAATGAAAGACGAACTTTTATTATAAATAAATGTTTACTAAATTGAAAAGGTTAATAATTTTTTTTGTTAGTTTTTGTTTCGAGCATTGATCTCCCCCCCCCCCCCACATACAAAGATTTTTTTTTTTTTGGATATAAATGATTTTTACATTTTTGGAAAGATAATTTAATGACGGAACATATGTAAAAAAAACAAAAAAAAAAAACTAAATCGATACTAATTCGGTTTTGGTAATAGGGCATCTTAAAAAATTGAAACTTAAATCTCGTAAATAAGAAAAAATGTATCTTTTTTTTTTTCCCTTTTTTTTCTAAATTGTTAGGTTATTTTCTAAAGAATTTTATATTAAAAGTTTCTATTGTCTACTTGTTTATTTTTTTTCCAGGGATTTTTTTAAAATTTATAAAATGTAAAATAAATACTTTTCTTTAGCGGATATCAAAATCGTATTTATTGATCAAAGAAAATATTGTATAAAAAATATCTAGCTAAAAATAATGACATAACATATTTCGGTTTTTATTTTTTTTAAATTGAAAATAATGTTTGAATTACAAATTGTCATCATTTTTATTAATGGGGGGCACTAAGGGATATAAAAAATCTGCTTTTTGGTTATTGTTGTTGTTATTTTTTGCTTCAGCGATAATAGGTTCAAATCTGTGACGCTAGTATAATTATACTTTGTAGAACTCAAACAAACAGTTTTTGAAGAAATTTATTATTTTATTTGTTTGAAACATATACGTATAATCCTCCATACAAAAAATAGTGCACACGTCAAGATGCAATAATTTTGTCAACAAAGATTAAGAAATGCGCGGATTTTACGGGAATTTACATTTAAATGCAAAAATTTAGGTTTTATGTAAGAGAAATTTGTTCTTTCTTTTTTATAACACATAAACTTGGAATTGTTCTTTATATTAAACGTAAAATAAAACATTCAAAAGTTAATTTTCCATTTTTTATTGATGTTTTAAAATATTTTTTAACAATCCTCGTGCGTATTAAAAGAGCGTGTTTTGCACATAGCTATCATTATGTAATAAGTGAACACTTTGAAAAAAAAAAAAAAGGTTCATAAAATGAGTGATGTTTATTTCGCCCACGTTGCAGTGTTTCAATCTGTTTTAGTAGATCTTCATCAGGGCTTTTGTTTATTTGAGGAAAAAAAAATCTTTCACAGAAAATAAGGAGACTGTGAGAGTCTGTTGTTGGTCAATCTATTTAAAAATGTTGAATGAAAAACTAGCGTTCTTTGGATGTTTAAAAATTATGAACGCTAAGACAAACGGTTCTGAAGTTGACATAGAACGTTCTCTTACGTTGTGTGTGTGTGTGTGTGTGTGTGTGAGAAAATGTAAATAGATAATTGCTTTCACTGGGTGTATGAATGTCTGTGTGTGTGTGTGTGTGTGTGTGGGAGTAAACAGACAGTTGCTTTCGCTATAATCATTATATATCATTAGAGATTCCCCTTTCTCTTCCGCATACACACACACATATATATATATATACTGCACCTCTGCAGAGGGGTAAGACTCCCCCAATGGGGCCACCTGTTGGTGTATTTGTATCTATAAAAAAATTGTATTATGCATTAAGAATTGATTTATTTCAAAACTTTATCGGCATTAAATGACCCACTGAGGTTGATATGCCGTAAAACAAAACCAAACCTAAATAGAAGCATAGATATCATCATGGTTTATGGATTGTCTAGTGTTTCTAAAAATGAACTGCAATATGAATAACTAGCAGGACCTGTAGATACACCACAGTATGATATTTTAATTCTTACATTTGATATATTTACTTAAGAGCTATTGTAAAATAGTTCAATATGTAAAAAGTATAATAATCTTGATTTAACTCTCTTTTTTTCTTCTTTCCTCCTTTTCATTTTTTCATTGTTTGATTGAAACAAATTATTGTTATTGCTTCTGTGTGCTCAGCCCCTCTCTCTATCTTTCGCCTTGCATACTCATCCTTCGGGGTAGGGGTCCAGTGTGCTTCGGACACTGGATCAGGGTAAAGTACAAATAATAGTGTTGATCCCAGGGGGCTTTCCCCCAAGGCAATACCTGCCCCCTTGATTTAAAGGGGCAGGGCTGGGTTTATTGCCCAGCGCCTGAGGCGCCCCCTCCCTTGAGGGGCAATGCCAACGGGATCGACACAATTTTTGTTCTTTCCCACCCATGAGCTTCGGCTTGTGGGTGGGCCCACATTAAAATGAGGCCTTGTGCCCAGTCCATACAAGTGGGGTATGAGACAAATACTCGCTCTCTATATCTTTTCCCTACTCTTTCTTTCTTTCATGTCCTTTTCCTTCCCTTTTTTTCTTCTTTCTAATAAAAACTGAGTAGACCATTATTTAGCTGAGGTAACAACACAAGAATTTAGTGGATATGCAACACCAGATAATCAGGATTTACATTTTGCATTTTTATCTTGGATGATTTGGACAGTCTCATTTTTAATCAGTGGGTATTGCAAGATATATATATATATATATATATATATATATATATATATATATATTGGAGGATATGTGCTTAATTGAAGTCATACCTAATTCTGAAAATTAATTAGTTAATAATTAATGAATTTAGGCGGGCATATATGTTCAAATGTAAGGCTAAACAAATCAAGAAAATGTCAATCCCTGAATGTACATTTCAACCTATTAGGTCTCATCAGAAAAGGTCGAAATGTACATTCAGGGATTGACATTTTCTCGATTTGTTTAGCCTTACATTTTAAACATATATGCCTGCCTAAATTCATTAATTATTAACTAATTTTCAAAATTAGGTATGACTTCAATTAAGCACATATCTTCCAAAAATTGTCGGCT
Source organism: Doryteuthis pealeii (assembly GCA_023376005.1). Classification (NCBI taxonomy): domain Eukaryota; kingdom Metazoa; phylum Mollusca; class Cephalopoda; order Myopsida; family Loliginidae; genus Doryteuthis; species Doryteuthis pealeii. Next base: position 3,815,717 of record CM042178.1, read on the forward strand.
TAAAGCCATATAAAAATAAACACATTTGTTTGTTAACAAGTAATATAACCTAATAATGTAACCTCATATATATATATATATATATATATATATATATATACATACATATACATATATGTATATGTATATATGTGTGTATGGTTGGCACTATCACACTTGAAGAGGCAGTAGTAAGCGAAAGTGCTCAATATCTGTGATAGAGCATTAATAAATAGATAAATAATAGATATATATTTTAGTATATATTTATTTGTATGGGAACAAGTCTGCTATGTTTTCATGCTATCTAAACTTAATTGTTGAAGTGGAGCAATTGTCAGGCAGCGAAAATGATAAATAAGAAAATATTTTTAAAAATTAGTTGGGACCCATCAAATTTCCTGGGGACTTATTCAAAGCAAATATGTGCATCCCATGACACACTAAAGCAAAAAGCTATCAGCATCACTATATATATATATATATATATATAAATAATGGAGGCACGTGGGCTAGTGGTTAGAGTCGTGGAAAATGGACTCATTGGTTCGAGTTCAATTCCTAGACGAAACTGTTGGCATTTCACATAGCGCTAATACCCTTGGGAAAGGTATGAATCCATATATTCTCCCTCTAGCTATGGGTTAAATAGTAGGTCAGACTGGGCTCTTAAACCTTGGGTAGGTAACCAGTCTAGGAGAGGGATAACTCTGAATTCAAAATTCCTGAGGTCAGTCGTTGATTGGGTTCATGGCATTCCGTGATGCACCAATTCTTTCCTATCGACTGTGCCAAAAAGTGTGGAATGGTCCAACACAAGCCTTCACCACTGTAAACAAATCACTATGTTGGTTGTTCACTGGATGAACACTCATGCGTCAAAAAATCGACGAGAGAGTCCTTTAAAAAAAAAAAAAAATTTTTTTATACATGTCGATCTTTAACAATCTTTCTGGCCAACTTTTTACATTTGGATGGAATCCGTAGATTAGTCCACCGAAGTTCTTATCCCAAGTACTTTCGGCACTTCGAAGTGCCATCATCAGGGGTGATGTGTTTATGTTCCAGTTTTTTTCAAGTTAGTATTTTAAAATGCCTATAACACTTTTCAAGCCTCCACACCTCTTAATATACTAACTTGAAAAAAACTGGAACATAAACATTTCTTGTCAGCCTCTGCAACTTTCTCGGACTCGGGAATCTTCTGTTCTCGAGTTCTGACAAGAAACACCTGAAGAAGGCCGGAGGGCACATTAGCTGAAAAGTTGTAAAAATAACAATGAAGATGAGGACAATAGTCCGAATAATACAAATATTACTAATTATCAAGCCTTATCTAAAAAATTAAGAGAAAAAGTCTTAATTTTAGGCTGTTCTGTAGTTAATTGTTTACAAAGTTTTTCTTTGTTGTGGCAAATACAGTTATAAAACAATACCATCTGTAACATTTTCAAAAAAAAAAAAATTTTTTTAGTTTAACTAAAAATGCCATAGCAAGACGACAACTACTTCAGTTCCAGTGTTCTTCTCAAGAAGAGATTTTATCTCGAAATATTAAGAATAAATCACAGATTGCTCTGAGCCTCATTAGGGTCTCAATATAGGCCTTAATTTTATTTAAAAAATTCACATGAAATAAAGAAAATGGCATTACTTATTGACTCACCCTCGTGTGTGTGTGTGTGTGTGTATATATATATATATATATATATATAAGACAATGGTCTTATATGTACATAAAATCAAATAGCAGTTTAAATAATTTACATTGATTTGTAAGTGTAAAAAAAAAAAAATAATAATTGTCATTATTATCTATTTTAAAAAATAATTTTTCTTACATCTTGATTTAATAATGCAATTATTTATAACAGAATAACAAAATAAAAATAAATAAATAAATAAACAAACTCAAAGATCAAAGAAAAACGAATTAAAAATTCATAATGTATTAATTCTTGTTCGTCTGCTCTATGATTCAATTTAAACAGTTCAAGGGAAATAACTCCAACATGACTAATTCTATCGCTTGTCGTCAAACAAGAAAACTTCATTTCAATGAAATATTTTATTTCCTCAACAGAATTACAAGAACGTAAGAAAATGAAACCGGGGGAAAAGAAATTCTTTAACGCGCACGGTCTAAAATATCTTTTTTTTAAACATTCGAAAATAAGTGCTAGCCCTGGGTCAAAAAGGAGCAAAACCATGCTAATTTAGGCTTAATTTATGGGCCTGCGTGTTCCTTCTATAGAAACAGGTGGTAATCAAATAAACAGAACCTAACTTTAATTAGTTGGCTATACGTGCCGGCCGTTAATAAATTGTCTTCTTTATTTATTAATGAAATGAAAAATGCATTGTTAAAAAAAAAATATTTTGCTGAAGTCATAAAGATATCTAAAAATTCTGTTACAAGAAAAACAAAAAATTATCACAATATGCTATTTTACTGCGTTCTAAAAAGTTACAGGTGCATTTCGAAGGTATTTCACAATTTAATAAAAGGTTCGAAGTTATGGGGTATCTCTAAGCTGTACATAGAAATTTGGTCGAGCGGATTTGGCAATGCGCCATGTATCACATTATTATTGTTATCTTGTTTCTTTCACTGACGAGGATGTCTAGAAAGAAGATCATATTTAGATTTAACAAGTACTAATACGTTGGAAAATGCTCTAATATTTTTCACTTACTTATGTTAGACGAAAACAAGAATTCATAACATTAAGAACTACGTCATGTGTCTATAATGTGTACCACATAACGTACATCATTGTCCTTATCAATTTATCACCCGTTTCGATCTGACACAACTGAACATATCTATTACTACTAGTCTGGTTATATCAAATATTGTTGATTGCAATTAGAATGAGAATCTTTCTATTAATGTTTAATTCTATTATGCAACACTTCACAAAAGGATATAAAATAAAAAAATCATACAACACATATCGATAACAAACGTGCTATTACAATCAGTACACACTTACTGTACAAATCAATAAATCTCTCATTCTCACAGCTAACTCACAAAGAGAATACAGTATTTAAAAAATACTACATCCAATTCATTTAATATAAAAAAATAAATTTATTGAGGAAGTAAATTCGCGCCATGAGCTGGACGCTTTCCGTCACATATTACAATTGAAAAGATCGGTATTACCTCGAAAAAATTCGTAAGGAACAGAGATAGAGAACCAATACAGTAGTCAGACACATAACAAAAACACCAATGCATTACGCGTGAATTATAGTATTTATTTCATTATTCTATTCTAATTAATACATGCATT
>CM042178.1:3824097-3896597 GCA_023376005.1 Doryteuthis pealeii
ATATATATATATATACTCCTTTCCATTGTTAAAATAAATTTTTGCTCTACATTGTATTGAGCACTTTGTATTTGTTTTTTCTCAATCTTAACCTCTGGATACTGTGCGCTTCCAACGATCGTACTCATACCCACCGGTAAGTTACTACTTATACATTTACAAATATATATATATATATATATATATATATATATATATGAAAGTATATTAAAAAATGGAATCAAATTTGACTGTATAATTTGACAGTATATAAATTTTTGTTCAGACATATACTTATGTGATTAGATTTTTTTGGGTGTACACTATGTCACTTTTTCTCTGAATTTTTGAGATGACACTTGATAATTTGGATTATTTGGATTAATCGGACTACTGGACTCATCTTTATTGCTATATTTACAAAATTTTGGCCAATGTGCTCTCCGACTTTCTTTGAGGTATTTCTTGTCGAAAGTTCGAGAAGATTCACAAGAAGAAGAAGGTTGATGGACACATTTGCTCAAACCTTGTGTAGATAACAATAAAGATGAGGACAATAGTCCGAATAATCCAAATAATTCAAATTATCAAGCCTCATCTCAAAAATTCAGAGAAATGGTGTAGATAACAATAAAGATGAGGATAATAGTCTGAATAATCCAAATAATACAAATTATCAAGCCTCATCTCAAAAATTCAGAGAAATAGTGTAGATAACAATAAAGATGAGGACAATAGTCTGAATAATACAAATAATACTAATTATCAAGCCTCATCTAAAAAATTCAGAGAAATAGTGTAGATAACAATAAAGATGATGACAATAGTCCAAATAATCCAAATAATACTAATTATCAAGCCTCATCTCAAAAATTTAGAGAAATAGTGCAGATAACAATAAAGATGAGGACAATAGTCCGAATAATCCAAATAGTACAAAGTATCAAGCCTCATCTCAAAAATTCAGAGAAATAGTGCAGATAACAATAAAGATGAGGACAATAGTCCGAATAATCCAAATAGTACAAAGTATCAAGCCTCATCTCAAAAATTCAGAGAAATAGTGCAGATAACAATAAAGATGAGGACAATAGTCCGAATAATCCAAATAATCCAAAGTATCAAGCCTCATCTCAAAAATTCAGAGAAATAGTGCAGATAACAATAAAGATGAGGACAATAGTCTGAATAATCCAAATAATACAAATCATCAAGCCTCATCTCAAAAATTCAGAGAAATAGTGCAGATAACAATACAGATGAGGACAATAGTCAGAATAATCCAAATAATCAAGCCTCATCTCAAAAATTCAGAGAAATAGTGTAGATAACAATAAAGATGAGGACAATAGTCTGAATAATCCAAATAATACAAATTATCAAGCCTCATCTCAAAAATTCAGAGAAATAGTGCTGATAACAATAAAGATGAGGACAATAATCCAAATAATACTAATTATCAAGCCTCACCTAAAAAATTCAGAGAAATAGTGCAGATAACAATAAAGATGAGGACAATAGTCCAAATAATCAAAATAATACTAATTATCAAGATTCATCTCAAAATTTCAGAGAAATAGTGTAGATAACAATAAAGATGAGGACAATAATCCAAATAATCCAAATTATCAAGCCTCATCTCAAAAATTCAGAGAAATAGTGCAGATAACAATAAAGATGAGGACAATAGACCAAATAATCCAAATTATCAAGCCTCATCTCTAAAATTCAAAGAAATAGTGTAGATAACAATAAAGATGAGGACAATAGTCCGAATAATCCAAATAATCCAAATTATCCAGCCTCATCTAAAAAATTCAGAGAAATAGTGCAGATAACAATAAAGACGAGGACAATAGTCCGAAAAATCCAAATAATCCAAATTATCAAGCCTCATCTCTAAAATTCAGAGAAATAGATATGGATCTGTTTAAAGCTGAAAGTGAAAATAGTTTTGCAAATATATTTCTATTAAAAAAAAAAAAAAAAAAAAAAAAAAAAAAAAATCGCTTAAGGATTTTGAACCCCTCCTCCCCCATTGGGATCAATTTCTTTCTAGACATTAAATATCACTTAACTTAAGAAGAGTCTGACATCAGAATCACTCAACACAGGCAAACCCAACATGTCTGCCATTTTGGGGTTATCAGCTCAATATATGACTGCCAGTGGCTATTTGAAACACACAACATTTATTACAATTGTATTTGTTTAATGGCATATCAACCTCGGTGGGTCATTTAATGCCGGCAAAATTTTGAAAGATTCATAGCGATAGTTTGGAGAAAAAATCTTTATAAAAAAATTCAATTTTTTATAAACACATTTTTTTTATTTAACCCGTAGATGGTACCCTAACAGGTACTACCACTCCCAGTCAGAGTGGACCTGAGAGTAATGGTGATGAAGGGTTACTTCACATTCCCCAGAGCTCCAGAAATGGAACCATCAGATAGAGTTTAACATTTGATCCAATAGCATAACAACATTTGTGGGTTATTTAATGCCAAAGCCATCCTTATAGAAGAGCTACATGGGCAACTGCCAAATTTCCATACAACTTGCTCAGATCTTGAGACTTTTAACGGCATGGTAGAATAAGCTTCAAAGTCAAAATTTATTTTTTTGCATAATTCCCAGTGGATCACCTTTCCATAATACTAAGCACATATGTTGTATACTCTCTTTATTTTCTTCTGATCGTCTTTGGTATCTTATGTTCTTCTTGTAGTGTCTGGAACTTTCCATTTGGGGATTTTGTGTCTGGTCTTCCATTGGGATTTCTCGTCTATCATAAGCCCTGGGTCATTGGTAGTTTTTAGATAAATAACCCAAGACTTCGATTTGTTTTATATCATATTTTATTTCGAAATCCCCATCCAGATTACCTGCGTGGCTTGGTCAATACTAACTAAACTAAATCTTTTTAATATAAACCAGAAGAAACCTTTCTCATTCTTCCACCGATTCTCACGGTATCCACCGGAAAAGAGATCAAGATGAGATCAAGATGTGTCACTCGAACCTCCATGACATCGTACTCAAAAGGCCGCCGGCTGTAACTCATTCAGCCATTTTGGTTTCTACACTAACTGTACATAAGTGTTAGGATACTAACAATTATGTAACATTTATATTTATTGAAATGAAATTTTTAATATCAATTAGCCTTCCCGTTCACACTGTAAACGCTATTTTGTTGTATATATAAACACAATTTCATGTTATTAGTATGAGATAAGGCCAAACAATATTAATAATGTAAAACAATTTTATTAATAATTGAGGTTTAAATAAAAATTAACTCATGGAGAATGTGATATAATAGCAAAGGGAATTGTGACTTTAGTAGTGATATAATTTCGGTTACAGACAGAAAACACACAATCTCATTATAATAAGTGCGTTCTATAGTAAAAAAAAAAATATTCACAATTCATTTCTTTTGTAAAATTATTTGCAATAAATGTCTATAGTAAAATTATTAACACTGCATTACAGACAGACAGACACACAATCTACATTATAATAAGAAAATGAATATACATCTTGATTACCACATTATATATGTTAGTTTCTCTTGGAGGGTAGAGAGAGATAAAAGAATTTGAAATGTATTTCTATGTTAAATTTCATAAGCAGCAACCGTAGCTTAAATTAGGTCAAACGTTCCCTTTCTTAGAAATCTTATAAATGATTTTAATGTTTTGTCTGGCCGTATTTATTTATTTTTAAAAATTAATTCGTTTTGCAAACTCATTTTTCCCTAATCTCAATTATCTATCCAGAGTTCAACGGGTGAGATTTTGTCTAGTATATATATATATATATATATATATATATGCATACAGGGTGGACCATAATAATGGGTCACATTTTAAATGCTATTTTCTCAGATTATAAAACCGACACAGAGTACTAAATACTATATTTACATAACTGATACACTGCAGTTTTACATGTTATCTCAGATTTGAATATTACAGTAAGTTTTTATTACTTTCAGGAATTGATTTTGGTGATTCTCATATGCCACAGAGTCCAAAAGAAGTTGCATACGAAGTTGAAGATATCCATTGGCCATCCAGATCACCTGATTTATAACCCTGTCGACTATTTTCTGTGGGGTTACCTGAAAGATTGGGTATACGCAGGCAGGCCCCACACAACAGCGGAACTGAAAGAAAGCATCCGTAGAGAGATAACAGCTATTCCAGTTGATATGCTAAACCACACTTGAGGTGATATGTGAAATCGAGCTCTCTAATGTTTTCGTCTTGATGGTGACCATCCCAAGGACATGATATTCAAATCTTAAATCACATGTAAAACTTCTGTGTACCAGTTATCTAATAAATACACTTAGTACTCTATGTCGCTTTTGTAATCTGAGAAAATAGCATTTAAAATGTGTCCACCCTGTGTGTATAATATATATATATATATATATATATATATATATCTTATTATAATGGAGATTGTGTGTTTTTCTGTCTGTAACCGAAACTATATTACTACTCAAGTCACAATTTCCTTAGTTATTTACGTAACATTCTCCATGATTCTATTTCTATTTAAACCTTAATTAATAATAAAACTGTTTGACATTATTAATACTGTTGGCCTTACCTAAATACTAATAACATGCAATTGTATTTATATATACAACAAAATACCAGTTTTCAGTGTAAACGTAAAGCTAATTTGCATATTGATATTAAAAAACTGATTTTAATAAAAATGTGCTTGGTATTATTGATTTCTAATTGTTTGGTTTTATCTTAATGAATATGAGTAAAAATCTCGAGGATAAATCCTAAAAGAAATACATTAACAAGAAGAAATAACTGTAATTTTATTCTTTACTTCCTTTTTTAACTAAATAGTTAAATTAGGAAAATTTAGCATTGAAAAACGGAAGTGATGAAAGAGTAAGTTTTGGTTGTTCTATTTTCCGATTATACCCCCTCCGTTTCAAATCTTTTTATCTGAATTCTTAATTTGTTTCATTAGCCTTTCTGATTTAATCTAATATTTTATTACATTTAAACTTAATTACTTGCACCCGGAGGGTGCATATATTTGCTAGTATAAATAAAATAGTATTTTATAATTTGCTTTTGAAGCATTGTTAAGCAAAGTATATTATTATTTATATTTCTGAAGGCAATTACAATGCGTATATCGTATAGAATTCGGTAATTATTCAAATAATCATGTCAAGCAAACTCGTTCCGAGTTCTTCGGTTCGATCTTTGTTGGAGGGAGATTGTAGGTATACACTGCTGATAAGACCTAATAAGGTTGAAACAGCTGTACAGTGTTCCACACATCGCACGTGTTATTTGCCGAGTTTGCTTGTTATGATTATTTCAATAATTATCGAATTCTATACAATAAAGGCATTGTAATTGCCTTCAAAAATATCAATTATATATATATATATATATATATATATATATATATATAGGGCCGGGTTAGCTTAGTTGGTAGAGCGTTCGGCTTGAAACCACAAGGTTCCAAGATTGATATCGGCCCCCCACCAACTCAGCGTATGAGTAGCACAGAGATCTGTGCGTTAAAGTGAGGAGCTGATAGTAGGTGTGGCGCTCCACCTCATATGCCAAAAACAATCTCCTTGATCTAGCGCTATTGAAAAGGGGATAGACTCCCTCGCTGACTGGCTTATACCGACTTTAGGCCACCCCGACGAATTTACTTTATTCAAATGTAAGGCTAAAGAAATCATTTTCTCGATTTGTTTAGCCTTCCATTTGAATAGGTATGCCTGCCTAATTCATTAATTATAAAATTTTCAAAAATTAGGTACGACTTCAATTAAACACATATTCTCGCAAAAATTGACGGCTAAAAAAAAGCCATATCAAAAGCACATTGTTTGTTTGTTTACTTCTCATATATATATATATATATATATATATATATATATATATATATATTAATAAGTCATCCACAGACACGTGTTTCGGCATTTCATGCCTCTTCAGTGTGGCTAGACACAACTATCCTTGGGTAGGGTTCGAACTCAGACTGACCGCATGGTAGTCCAATATGTTATCCCCTCGCCCACTGACAGCTGATGCGGGGACTGGTGTTTTTAAACTATCAAGTACATAGGAATGTATGTATTTTACGGTCACTGAGAGATCAAATATCCGGAGACATGATCATTGCTTATTTGCTTAGTAGTGAGAGTTAATTTAAATTACCAATTAGAGAGCTCATACCAAATTTATGGGAGCATATATATATATATATTTTATAAAAAAAAGAAGAAGGTCCACAAAATGTATCGTTCTCAGAAAAAATATAAATCACCATCATATTTTAGCCATCTTTTATTCAGAATTTTCTTTAGCCTTTCGTGACAGAAATTTTCATTTGTTTTTTCTTCTTCTTTTTTTATCCAACCAAATTGCATTAAACAATAACAGCATTTGAGCTGATTTAAAAAATTAGCGTCTTGATGGTTCACGGATAAATTGTGGCTTCATGTTGCTAATGAACCGTATCAAAGGGAAAACGCGCCATTGACCAATTAATGACATTTTTTAAAATGCAGAATTAGCTGAAATAATTCGTTGCAGGAGAAAAAGATTTTTAAATGGTCTGGTTTTATTTTCAGCTGATGCAAACGAAAAAGACATTAATGGGTCTTGTTAGAGATTTTAGAAGTATATTCAATAGGAAAATATTGTAATTATTTTAGGAGGGATAAGCCACCACTATATATAAGTTAAAAGAAAGGAAATGAATCCGACAGTATGAGTATGAAAAAGATGGAATGAAAACACCACACAATGCTGTTAAAGAGAAAAAAAATGATGTTATAAATTGTTTTTTTTCTCTCTAACAGCATTGTGTGGTGTTTTCATTCCATCTTTTTCATATTCATATATATATATGTTGAAAAAATAAATAAATAAACATACCGTCAGATACACTTCCAGTTTCATTTTACATATATATATATATATATATATATATATATGTCGAAAAGAATGAATAAAGGAAAGAAAGTATAGAATGGATAATATAGGATATTTTAATCAATTTTACTTACATGTGTTTCGGTCAGGAGTTTATCAATGTGTACATTATTCAAACTATTATTATTTTTAAATAACCAAATGAAATGAAATAATAATAGAAAAAATATAGAAAATATAGTACTTTCAATAACTCTGAAGATGGAATTTTACTTCCGAAAATATTTAGTTTTGAAAAAAAAAAAGAAAAAAAGTTAAATAAATTCAACACATATTGCATTGTAAATTGCCTTCAAAATCTTTATATTAAAAAATATAAATAGAAAATATATAAATAGAAAAATAATAATAGAAAAAATGTAGAAATATTATTATTATTATTTCATTTCATTTTGTTATTTAAAAATAATAATAGTTTGAATAATGTACACATGGATAAACTCCTGACCAAAACACATGTAAGTAAATTGATTAAAATATCTTATATTATCCATTCTATACTTTCTTTCCTTTATTCATTTTTCAACATGCCGTGGAATTCACTTCCAGTTTCATTATATATATATATATATATAAAATCATGAATGGACTATTCTTGAGTTCCATAAGTACCAGCTGTCTTGGGCACTAGTTCAGTTGTGCTTAGCCTGTTGCTGTTGTCCAAACCAACAGTAGACTAACTGACTTGAATATAGGAGCTAGGGTTTGACATGACCAGCTGATTGACGGGAGGAGGGCCTCTCTGACCGTCTTTCTAACCTTAGTGAGGGCCAAAGTGGGGTGTTGCAGGTCATGGACTGCTCAGCCACCAGGGATAAAGGATGTAACCAAAGATTATTAGGAAGGGGCAACAATAGAGTAGATATCGAAACGAAGACATTTATCAAGTCTGGAATTAATTAAGAAATTGGGAAAAGAAAATTTCTTTGAAGGGCACATGTGTCGGATGTCAAGAAGAATTGGAAAGAATCGATGGTCCTCATTAGCGGGTCAACAAAATAACTTCTTACTCTGGGGGGGAGGGTCTAGGAGAGTGTTGGGATTGTCTGCCCTTTGCCTGGAAGAGTTATCTTCCCGCTGGGTTTCCGTTTCCAATCACCAGGTGTCTGTAGTATTTAAGCGCCTGATTCAAACTCTCTCACTCTCTTTTCTCCTTCTTCTCGGACTGGATGACATGGGTTAGACATTTGTGTCTACACCCCACCCTTTAGGGGGTCTCTATCCCCCACGTACGGACTGTCAGTAAGTGACTTCAACCTTATGGACTATCCATAACTCCTATATTTTATATGTATATGTACGTAACTATTGAATGTGTCGTTTTATTATATCTTGTTTCCTTGTAAGTGTATTTCATGATATATGTTATTCCATGTGCCTGTAATAAAGTCCATGTTATGTTTAACACCCTTGTCGGAGTATGTTCGTTTCAACAAGTTATACCATATATTATAACCTTGAACCTTACATGAGAAAAAAAACCCAGAAAGAATTGATGATCCTCATTAGCGAGTCAACAAAACAACTTCTTATTCGGGGAGGGGGGGGTGTTCTAGGAGAGAGAAAAAAAAAACCGTCTTTTAAAACACCTGCAGAAAGAAAGATTATCTCACCCAATTGATAAGCTTCCATTTTCTCTTTTGATAAAAGATTCGTTTCTGCTCTTTAGTTTTTGTCGTTTGTCGTTTTTCGTTTGTTGACAAAATTTCCAGGAAAATAAGGTAGAAAGCAGCAAGCATTGTCCAATGCATTTTCATAGTAAAAATCATCGTCCAATGCGTTTTCATAGTAAAAATCATTGTCCAATGCATTTCATAGTAAAAATCATTGTCCAATGCATTTTCATAGTAAAAATCATTGTCCAATGCGTTTTCATAGTAAAAATCATGTCCAATGCATTTTCATAGTAAAAATCATTGTCCAATGCATTTCATAGTAAAAATCATTGTCCAATGCGTTTTCATAGTAAAAATCATTGTCCAATGCATTTTCATAGTAAAAATCATTGTCCAATGCATTTTCATAGTAAAAATCATTGTCCAATGCATTTTCATAATAAAAATCATTGTCCAATGCATTTTCCAAAAATCATTGTCCAATGCATTTTATAGTAAAAATCATTGTCCAATGCATTTTCATAGTAAAAAATCATTGTCCAATGCATTTTCATAGTAAAAATCATTGTCCAATGCATTTTCATAGTAAAAATCATTGTCCAATGCATTTTCATAAAAATCATTGTCCAATGCATTTTCATAATAAAAATCATTGTCCAATGCATTTTCATAATAAAAATCATTGTCCAATGCATTTTCATAATAAAAATCATTGTCCAATGCATTTTCATAGTAAAAATCATTGTCCAATGCATTTTCATAGTAAAAATCATTGTCCAATGCATTTTCATAATAAAAATCATTGTCCAATGCAATTGCATTTTCATAGTAAAAATCATTGTCCAATGCACAGATGAAACAAAATCACCCGTGTAAGTAGTTCCCATCTATAATAGTAGGGCAATTGATATGAGAACTTGATAAAGACTTGTCTGCTGCTATTGTGATATCACCTCTTGATAGGTGGATCAGTGTTTGATCATCTCTGATAAGTGAGGGGAATATGATGCTGAAAGACCCGAAACTTCCCAGTGACCCAAGATAAATTACATCACTGTATTAGTTTGAAACTAGCAAGTCCTTATAACACATTAGCGCATACATAGATAACCTATTGCTGAATATCCGGTAAGGAAAGACAGATGATTAAACTCACATTCACAATGTACATAAGAATGTTTAATTAACATGTAATAACAGATTTTGGTTTCGTTTCGTTTGTTTTACGGCATATCAACCTCAGTGGGTCATTTAATGCCGATAAAGTTTTTAAATAAATTCATTCTTAACGGATACTCAATTTTTTTTTTATAAACATTTTTCTATTTAACCCATAGATGGGACCCTAACTGGTACTACCACTCTGTAATAACAGATACAGAACATACGCTAGACCAAGGAGATTGTTTTTGCATCTGAGGTGGAGCACAACACATATCAGCTCCTTACTTTACCACACAGATTCCTGTGCTACTCATACAATGAGTTGGTGAGGGCCGGTATCGAACTAGAAACCACTAGGTTTCTAGTTCAAACGCTCTACCAACTGAGCTAACCCAGCCCTTTAGCTATTTTATATATATATATATATATATATATATATATATATATATATACACACATACTAGACAAAACGTGAACATTGGGTCACCCATTCAGCTCTGGGTAGATAATTGAGATTAGGGAAAAGGGAGTTAGCAAAGTGAATGAAATTAAAAGAAAATAAATAAATACAGCAGACGAAACCTTAAAATCATTTTGCAAGCTTTCTAAGAAAGTAAATGTTTGACCTCATTTCCCAAGCAAAATATCCTTCTAAGACCTGGAGCATATTGTTTCCCAATCGAGAGACGCTGCTGAGATATCTCGTTGGTCAACCGCCATTCCAATGTTGTTGATCTCCAGTTTCTGACTGCTTAAAACTCATTAAGTTACTAAATTGGAGCAACGGGACTTGAGTTCGTTAAGCAATTAGATGTGGACTTCTCACCAACCGGAAGAAGGGGTGGGGGTCTCAACAATGAGGATAGTGTCGATTGACTGGATCAGCTGACCTGTAAGATGGGCACTGGTGGTAGTGGTTGGGGGTGATATTGGAACGCTGTAATGGGATCCTAATAATACAAGAATATCAATGTTGTGTGAGAGAAGTTGATTAAATGAATTATGCATTGAAATTTACAGATGAGTAATAAACAATGTGTATCTGCGCAGAATTTCAGCTTTCATTTCAAATGAGATTTTTGATTGGGGTTAATCTTTCCCTCTAAAATAATTTTAACTTTCTTTCTTTCCTTTCTTTCTTTGTATCATTCATATATTATTAGTCTCTCTCTCTCTCAAACTTTCTTCCTTTCAATTTCAGCTTTCTTTCTTTCTGTCCTTTCTCTGTATCATTCATATATTATTTTTTTTTCTCTCTCTCTCAAACTTTCTCCCTTTCAATTTCAGCTTTCTTTCTTTCCTTTCTCAGTATCATTCATATATTATTAGTTTCTATCTCTCTCTCTCTCTCTCAAACGTTCTTCCTTTTAATTTCAGCTTTCTTTCTTTCCTTTCTCAGTATCATTATTAGTCTCTCTCTTTCTTTCTCTTTCAAACTTTCTTCCTTTCAATTTCTTTGCTTTCTTTTTTCTTTCCTTTCTCTGTTTCATTCATATACTATTAGTCTCTCTCTCTCAAACTTTCTTTCTTTCAATTCTAGCTTTCTTTCTTTCTTCCTTTCTTTCTTTGTATCATTCATATATTATTAGTCTCTCTCTCTCTCTTTCAATTTTAGCTTTCTTTCTTTCTTTGTATCATTCATATATTATTAGTCTCTCTCTCTCTCTTTCAATTTTAGCTTTCTTTCCTTCCTTTCTCAGTATCATTCATATATTATTAGTTGCTCTCTTTCTTTCTTTCTCTTTCTAACTTTCTTTCTTTCAATTTTAGCTTTCTTTCTTTCTTTCTTTGTATCATTCATATATAATTAGTCTCTCTCTCTCAAACTTTCTTTCTTTCATTCTCTGTTTCATTCATATACTATTAGTCTCTCTCTCTCTCTCTCTCTCAAACTTTCTCCCTTTCAATTTTAGCCTTTTTTCTTTCTTTCTCTGTATTAGTCTCTCTCTCTCTCTCTCTCTTTTAATTTTAGCTTTCTTTCCTTTCTTTCTTTCTCTGTATCATTCATATATTATTAGTCTTCACTGTGGTGTAATGGTTAGCAAGCTATATTCGCCAATGATTGTTAGTGAGTTTGATTTTCACTGGGAGCTCCATACTTCTGGCCTTGTGTCACATCTAAGTTAGGCTTAGTAAATAACTATTTTTAATCTTCTCTCTCTCTCTCTCTCTCTCTCTCAAATGGCTTGGCCTATTTCTCTCCTAAACTCATTCTGGTTTTTCCATCTCTCTCTCTCTCTCTCTCTTTGAATCTCTCCTTTCAATCTGGATCCTTTCTATTTCTTTCCACTCATTCTGAATCTTTCTCTCTCTCTCTTTTCTCCCCCCTCTTCATTCTGAATCTTCTCTCTCTCTCTCTCTCTTCTCCCCCCCCTCTCATTCTGAATCTTCTCTCTCACAATCTCTCCCCCTTTCCCTCTCCTTCTGAATATTCTCTCTCTCTTCTCCCCCTCTCTTATTCTGAATCTTCTCTCTCTCTCTCCTCCCCCTCTCTTATTCTGAATATTCTCTCTCCTCTCCCTCTCCCTCTCTTATTCTGAATCTTCTCTCTCTCTCTCTCTCTCTTCTCCCCCTCTCTCATTCTGAATCTTTCTCTATCTCTCTCTCTCTCTTCTCCCCCCCTCTCATTCTGAATCTTCTCTCTCTCTCTCTCTCTCTCTCTCTCTCTCTCTCTCCCCCTCTCTCATTCTGAATCTTTCTCTCTCTCTCTCTCTCTTCTCCCCTCTCTCATTCTGAATCTTTCTCTATCTCTCTCTCTCTTCTCCCCCTCTCTCATTCTGAATCTTTCTCTCTCTCTCTCTCTCTCTCTCTCTCTTCTCTTCTGAATTCTCTCTCTCTCTCCTCCCCCTCTCTTATTCTGAATATCTCTCTCTCTCTCTCTCCTCCCCCTCTCTTATTCTGAATATCTCTCTCTCTCTCTCTCCTCCCCCTCTCTTATTCTGAATATCTCTCTCCTCCCCCTCTCTTATTCTGAATTTCTTCTCTCTCTCTCTCTCTTTCTCCCCTCTTCTGAATATTCTCTCTCTCAATTCTCTCCTCCTCCCCTCTCCTTCTGAATCTTCTCTCTCTCAATTCTCTCCTCCTCCCTTCTCCTTCTGAATCTTCTCTCTCTTTCTTCTCCCCCCCTCTCTTATTCTGAACTCTTTTTTTTTTTTAAATTCTAGACTATCTTCTTTTATCCTTGCCCCTTCTCTCTATTTCTCTCCCCCTCTCTATTTATCTCTTATTTCACTCTCTCTCTCTCTCTATTTCTCTCTCTCTCTCTCTATATATATATATATATATTTCTCCCTCTCTATATTTCTATTTCTCTCCCTTTCTCTCTCTCTCTCTTGTTTTTATTCTTTCTTTCTGTGCACACTGCTTCATTTCCACACACACACACACTTCTCCCTCCCTTTTCTCTCTCTCTCTCTACCCCCCCCCCAAGCCTTCCCCAAGTTATTAGATAGTTTCCATATATATTGAGTTCATGATTATTAAGATCTTTTATCTCTGCCATTATTCAACATGTGATTCTCTCTCTGTGTGTCACACATGACTGTTTACAAATAGGGGGGGGCATAATGGGGGGGAGAGGGTTGAGGAGGGGGAGGAGTGGTCTGATTAGGTTGAATAATATCATTGTTTTCACAACAATACATTTATTTGTCCATCTCGAAACGCGCATAAAGTGCTACAAGATCGCTAATCTGAAGATGCTAATCATACAAGACACATTCAAAAAGTTTCCACACTGAAACCGACTTTACTGAGACAGAAAGGAAACAATGAACAAAACATTAATATTTCTTCAAAATAGTCCGCTTTGCATTCAACACACTTTATTCCAGTGAGTTTTCGATTGGCCAAAGCACCTTTGAAATTCCTCTTTTGCTTCAAAATAGTCCCTTTGGAATTTAACACACCTATTCCAGTGAGTTTTCGATTGACTGAAGCACCTCTGAAATTCCTCATTTGCTGTGCTATTGTATTTTCTTCTGTCTTTTGTATTTCATTTGTCTTTTAGTCGAGTACATGTAAATAATCTGTGTGTTCAAAAAGTATCAAGACTGAAGTTTCATTTACCAAGATAAAAATGAACAATGAATGAAATGTTATTTTTCTTCAAAATAGTCCCCTTTACATTTAACACACTTTATTCCAGTGAGTTTTCCATTGGCTGAAGCACCTTTGAAATTCCTCTTTTGCTGTTCTTTTAATATCTTTGACATACTTCATTTTTCAGAGCAAACTAAAGACTCTTTTACAGATAAAAGACTAATTAATAATTAATTTTTGAAAGATATTGTTGTATCATAGCTAAGCAAACCAAATTTATTAAAGGGGTAAAAAAAAAAAAAAAAAGGAGGAGGCTAACTCATTCAATGAAAAGTAGTGAGTCTTTCCTCTTGCCTTCTCCTGCTTTCACTCATCACATGTTTATAATGAAAGTGACAGTGACATTTGTTGGCTCTGGGGAATATCAAGACTGAAATTATATTTACCAAGATAGAAATGAACAACAAGTGAAACATTAATTTTCTTCAAAATAGTCCCCTTGACATTCAACACACTTTGTTCCAGTGAGTTTTCGATTGGCTGAAGCACCTTTGAAATTCCTCTTTTGTTGTTCTGTTGTATTTCTTTTAACATCTTTATCTTTCTGATTTGATTGAATTCATTTTCTGCACTAATTTTCTAACTCGAATATCAGAGTTAATAGAAATAATAGGAAGAAACACAGTCTAATAAGTAATTGAGAGTTACTTCCCCTGTTTTATTATTACCTCCCCTTTGTGTAACTCTTTAGCTTTCTGAAAGTATATAAACTCCCAAGAAAACTGCAACTGTATTCTAAGTAGAATAAAGCTTTCTCAAGTCCGACTGTGTTCGTTTATTATTACACACGGGTATTAAGGATATGAAAAAAGGCTAACTAAGCAAAGATACAAGGTAAACAGAGTAATTAGCAATTGCTGGATTGAATTAAATCTTGTGAAATCTCGTTTCTAACTTCAGAGGTTTCATCAGACATGATAGGAAAAAAAAAAACAGATGCTTCATTTACCAAGACAGAAATGAACAATGAATGAAACATTTATTTTCTTCAAAATAGTCGCCTTGGAATTTAACACACCTATTCCAGTGAGTTTTCGATTGGCTGAAGCACCTCTGAAATTCCTCATTTGCTGTGCTATTGTATTTTCTTTTGTATTTCATTTGTCTTTTAGTCGAGTACATGTAAATAATCTGTGTGTTCAAAAAGTATCAAGACTGAAGTTTCATTTACCGAGATAAAAATGAACAATGAATGAAATGTTATTTTTCTTCAAAATAGTCCCCTTTACATTTAACACACTTTATTCCAGTGAGTTTTCCATTGGCTGAAGCACCTTTGAATTTCCTCTTTTGCTGTTCTGTTGTATTTCTTTTAATATCTTTCACATCCTTAAATTTTCAGAGCAAACCAAACACTCTTTTACAAATAAAAGACTAATTAATAATTAATTTTTGAAAGATATTGCCTTGAGGGGGGGGGTTGTATCATAGCTAAGCAAACCAAATTTATTAAAGGGGTAAAAAAAAAAAAAAAAAAAAATAGGAGGAGGCTAACTCATTCAATGAAAAGGAGCGAGTCTTTCCTCTTGCCTTCTCCTGCTTTCAATCATCACATGTTTATAATGAAAGTGACAGCGACATTTGTGGGCTCTGGGGAATATCAAGACTGAAATTATATTTACCAAGATAGAAACGAACAACAAGTGAAACATTAATTTTCTTCAAAATAGTCCCCTTTATATTTAACACACTTTATTCCAGTGAGTTTTCCATTGGTCGAAGCACCATTGAAATTCCTCTTTTGCTGTTCTGTTGTATTTCTTTTAATATCTTTCACATCCTTAAATTAAACATTCAAAAAATATCAAGACAAACTATATTTACCAAGATATTTCTTCAAAATAATTCTTTTAGTATATCAGAGCAAACCAAAGACTCTTTTACAAAGACTAAACATTAATAAAAAAAAAATATCAAGGCTGAAGCTGTATTTACCAAGACAGAAATGAAACATTAATTTTTCTTCAAAATAGTCTGCTTTGCATTCAACACACTTATTCCAGTGAGGTTTTCATTGGTCAAAGCACCTTGGAAACTCATCTTTTGATATGTGGAGCAGCGTGGTGTAATGGTTATCATCATTTCATCACCATTGCTGTGTGTGTGTGTGTATATATATATATATATATATATATATATATAAAGAAAATTTGAAAAAAACAAGTGTTCCGAAAATGGGATGAATTTAATAATCAATGTTTAAAACATTTCGGTTACATTGAACCTTCATCAGGATGTCTCTTGGGGTGAAGAAAATGATGGATGTTTTTATATGTGACAGGAGATGAAAATCTTTTTAGTTATGTAACTGTATTTGATCAGCGTTTTATTTTTGAAAGGCAAGTCGCGATCTACTCACGCGAAGTTGTCATTAGTTATCATTCCCACTTTGTTTCCCTATGTTCTCTTAAAAATAATCAGTCCATTAATACTTTTTCTCGTCTTTTGCATTTCTTTGAGTGGCGTCACGCGTCATGACACCTTCGCGTGAGTAGATCGCGACTTGCCTTTCAAAAATAAAACGCTGATCAAATACAGTTACATAACTAAAAAGATTTTCATCTCCTGTCACATATAAAAACATCCATCATTTTCTTCACCCCAAGAGACATCTTGATGAAGGTTCAATGTAACCGAAATGTTTTAAACAGCGATAATAAAATTCATCCCATTTTCGGAACACTTGTTTTTTCAAATTTTCTTTATATTGTCGGATTTATTTTCCATATTTACTCCCATATATATATATATATATATATAAATAATTTAAAAAATCCAAAGGCCAGTGGAACAAGGTGGCCAATTCCAATGAATAAGAACTTTATTGAAGGGACAAAACCACCCAGAGTAAGACCACTCGGCTAATTATTCCCCAATCATAAACATCGCCCCCTTAAACGATAAGAAGAACTGAAATCGAAACATTTCAGAATTTCCCAGAAAAATTGTATATAAAGCCTCATGAATTTTCTGTTTACCATTTGCAATTAGCAATCTAATGAAACTCATAGGTATACACAGGTAACTGTGGGTAGAAATAGATCTATAACTGCAAAATGACCAATTATAAAGCCTTTTTCTTTACCATATATATATATATATATATATATATATATATATATTTTTATATACCAAACTTGTTGGTAAATCCTCGTGCTGAGAAAAAAAACCAGCAAATAGTTTGATTGTAACTCATCGTGCGGAGCTGACAGCCGAGCTGAAACACTGTCTGTTTAATCCAGGATCTGGCTATCAACTGACTAACTAACTAACTAAATCTCACGTGACTTGCAATATTCTTGCCTCTGGGGCCAGTAACTGTCACAGGTATATTTCCATTACCTTAGAGCTCTCGCTACAGGGCTTGTCAAAAGCCCTATGCCACCATACAATTATGTAACACTATGAGAAGAACTGAAACCGAAACCTTTCAGGATATCCCAGAAAAATTGTATCTAAAGCCCCATGAATTTTCCGTTTACCATTTTCAATAAAGTCAGTGGTCTGATGAAACTCATAGGTATACACAGATATCTGTAGGTAGAAATAGATCTATAACCACAAAATGACTGATTTTTAAGTCCATTTCTTTACCAAATATATGTATGTATGTATGTATGTATACTAGCAAAAGTACCCGGTCCATGACCGGACTAAAAAAATATGACAAAAACTCAAATTCATTTCTTAATTGCTTATTGTATTAGTGTGATAAAAAAATATTAATTTATTTTCTTTTTTTACCCCTGTACGGATGGTGTAAAGTTCAACATGCTTTAAATACAAATAACTCCGACAAAGGTTAATAGACAAACATTTAATACAACAGCACATGGATAACAGTAGAATACAACGTTCATAATAAGGTAAACAGAGTTACACAAATAAAGATAGACGCATTCATGAAAGATACAGAGTATAACATAAAAGAGTACAGACATGAGACTAGCGATAGTCCATGCTGTAAAGAACTTACAGTAATGTAAGGGGGGCGGAGCCCCACGAGAGGGTTTAGATAGAATCTACCCCATGTGGCACGTAGTTGCTGAAAACTATATATAGAGAGCGAAAGGCTTTGAAACCGGTGCTTAAATACTCGTGGTGGTGCCCTAGCGGGCATCATCAAACTAAAAGGGGCAGACAACTCCACCAGGCGAATACAAACAAACGCTACACCCCTAAAAAGTAACAATTAAAAAGAGCTAAGTATTAAAATTGTGTCCTTATTTATTTAACTATCGACTGAGGCTGTTGAATACACTGACAGCACCTCTGCTGTTTAGTAATTTTCTGTACATAGTGTATTTAATTTTTTGGTATTGATTTCTAAGAAGAAAATGTTATAAGGGTTTTAAAATCTTAATAACATGTTTATCTAGTACGTAATTTACTTCACACAAAGTGCCAGTTTTTGTCAAATTTTTGTCAGAATTTAATGTTACGGGGTCTGGGGGTTGAAGGGTCTGTTAACAGTAGTTTTTGATTTTTCTGTCTTGAAAGTTAAAAACTCAACGGTAGTGGAGTGGCGGTGAAAGTCTGTATACAGTATTTTTTGATTTTTTTAATCATTGAATTATATCACTTAATTAGTAAAAATCAAAACCAAAGTTTCTTAGTTATAAGCATATTAATCTGTATGCAAGATTTCGAATCTGAGTGACATCTCTTTTCTGGAGTTATAAGTCGACATGTACATACCAAATTTTCTTTTATATATATATATATAGAAGTAATTACTTACAGTTTCAATCTGTTTCACTTGTTTCTCCAAGACACTGACGTTTTCTTCAAGTTCAGAATTTCGTGTTTGTGCTTCTTGTAATTCATTCTCCTGAAAGACAAAATAAAACAAAATTTAATTAAAAGGCAACAGAGACAATCAATTTGGGGAGTCTGATCCTCACTGGGTGGTCTGCTATTCTAACACTGACCCAAACTAAAACCCGCCCTGTCGGTGGGGCGTTAGAATGCACCGACTGCACCTCTGCAGAGGTGTAAGACTCCCCCAATGAGGCCACCTGTTGGCCGTGGGTGGCGACCCATGATGCTTAAGGGTAGAACCCAGGTGGATGAGCAGTTCATGACTTGCAATACTCCACTTTGGCCCTATCTTGGGCTAGACAGCCGGTCGGAGAGGCCCCCTTCGATCAATCGGCTGATCACCTCAAGCTCTAGCACCTATATGATTTTCCCAGCCCTATTGCCCTTATGGCAACCCCCAACCCTTTTTATCATATGGGTGCTAGAAGGCGGTGTCTACATTTCCTGGGAATGACGTTAAACTCTATCTGATGGTGAGGTTCCAGTTTTGGAGGTTTGGGGAATGTGGAGCACCCCTTCATCACCATTACTCCCTGGTCTACTCTGACCCGGAGTGGTAGTACCTGTTAGGGTTCCATCTATGGGTTAAATAGAAAAACATGAGTTGATAAACAAAATTGTATTATACATTAAGAATTACTTTATTTGAAAACTTTGTCAGCATTAAATGACCCACTGAGGTTGATATGCCGTAAAACAAACCAAACCAAACTAAAACAATTAGCGCTATGTGAAATGCAAACAGCCTCATCCAGGATTTGAACTCGGGTCACTGAGCCCATTTCCTATGATGGTAGCTATTATACAACAGGCATCTCCAGATGCTGATAGGTATGCGTCCTGTGTCCCTGACTCCCTGACACACAAAAATCTAAAAGGACGCAATAAAATCATATCCATGCATCCCAGTGTTTTTCTTTTTTCTTCCCACACCATTTCAAGCTAACTGCAAATACATTTCAATAGTTTTTTAGAAATTAATTACACAGGCTAGGTTATAAGGTAGGACTTAGACGACATTTAGTAGGGACCCGTATATTTTTGCAGGGACTCAATTCAAAGCAAATGTGCGCATCCAGGACACACTAAATCAAAAAGCTATCAGCATCATTGTGTGTATGTATGTATGTATGTATATATATATATATATATATATATATATATGTGAAGAAAAGGAAGTGAATCCGACGGTATGTAGTATATTAAGAAAGAATGAAAAAACACAGGTTTAAATGAGTTGAGTGGTGAGTTTATTGGCCGACGCTGCAGTGTTTCGATCTATTAATTAGATCATCTTCAGGGCATTTGTTGGTATATGGAAGGTAATAAGAAAAGCGAGTGGTAGTTCTTGTTATTCAGTCTGTTTAAAATTTGAGGTTTGAAAATAGGAGACGGTTTGAAATATGACGTCAAATATTCTCTGTTACAATTAGAAACTGCTATATAAATTTTGTCATATATATATATATATATATATATATGACAAAATTTATATAGCAGTTTCTAATTGTAACTAACAAAGATGTGGCAACATGTAAGATGAAAATGCAAACAGCCCCTTCCAGGATTTGAACTCTGGTCGCCGAATCCATTTCCTATGACGGTAGCTATTACACAACAGGCACCTCTAGACCTTGCATATATATATATATATATATATATATATATGAAAAAGGGATGACTTACCAGTGAAATTGGTCTCAATGGTTAGTTGATACAAGTTTTACCATGATAAGTCAGCAATATAACATATATAAAGTGCTCAATAAGTGTTACATAATTATTGGATCCCTAATATCTTTTTAAGGTAGTATAGAAATCATAATGGCGATTAGTACAGCTGATGGCCTTGAGGGTGAGTGACAGCGCTTGACCTCACTCTGACCTTGCTTTCCGGGGATAGATCGTAAAAACCGGAAGCCATGGAAGACCCTGTCTTCCGGTTTAAGGATATAGTCAGTTTAAGTCAGTTAGCAGGTAGGAGCTCGAGGTGTAAGTCGCATTTCTATGCGCATCCTGTCATCTGCACAGATTGTCTGGGTTGGGGATTTACAAATAAAGTAACATCAAAGTAAATTGAAGTCTTGTGTTTATTACCTAAAAACTAACAATAACACAGGGCTTCTGATAAGGAGTGATCCCCAACAGAAACCAGACCCGAAGTCCCCAAGAAACACCATGACAAGACCAGACCAAGATGTTAGAAGATAGACGATCAGAATAGCAAAGCCGGCCAGAAGAAAATACGACCAGAGTAAGAAGTAAGAAGGGTATGCAACGTTATATGCTGATTGGGTAGCGTGAAAACCCCAGTATATAACATATGTAAGTAGAGTGAATTTATTATAATAGTATGTACACAAATAACCTACTCGAGTTTCACCATAAGGATCTGTTTTTAACAGTCATAACTACAACATAAACTCCTGCAGTTAGCGGTAATTAATCAATATCTTCATTAATTCAGTGGATTTAACCCTGAAGATCCTTATGATGAAACTCGAGTAGGTTATTTCTGTAAACACTACAATAATATATATATATATATATATATATATATAAAGATAAATCTAATGAGTCAGATAAACCTACTAAAAGTTTCGCTAAGTGCTCTTCAGGGCTAAAATCCGACTCTTAGCTTTAGTTTCCTGGCGGTTTTGTATGAATATATATATCTTATATATATATATATATATATATATATATATATACACACATATAAATTGTTTTTTCTTTTGGCCAAATATTGTACCAATAGATTATTTTTGGTTGGTACGACTATCTTGGTCTTTTCTTTTTTCCAAAAATTTTTTTTACCCAGGTGATGTTTGGTAGTATATTTTTACAATCAAACTATTTGCTGGGTTTTTTCTCACTGTGAGGATTTACCAACAAGTTTGGTATATCATATATATATATATATATATATACACCAACCCCTCCGCACGAGCAGGATGTGACACAAGGTCAATTTCTTAAGCGGAGTTCAACAGGTTTGAATTCTGAGTTTTCCTTCTCCTAGACCGGTTGCCTAACCATGGTTAAAGAGCCCAGCCTGCCCTTCTATTTATATATAGCTGGAGGGAGATTAGGATTCTTACCTATCCCAAGAGTATTAGTGCTAAGTGAAATGCAATTACCATGTCCAGGATTTGAACTCGAGGCGACAAGTCCATTTCCCATGACTTTAACCATTACGATACCACGTGCTTATATATAATATATATATATATATATATATAACATTTATATAGCAGTTTCTAATTGTAACTAACAAAGATATGTAAGATGAAAATGCAAACAGTCTCATTCAGGATTTGAACCCCGGGTCACCGAGTCCTTTTCCTATGATGGTAGCTATTACACAACAGGCACATCAAGACCTTGTTGTTGTATATATATATTATATATATGAGTACATAAATAAACACTGTGTTTATTTGATATGGCTTTTTTTAGCCGACAATTTTTGAGGATATGTGCTTTTTTTGAAAATTAATTAGTTAATAATCAATGAATTTAGGCGGGCATATATGTTCAAATGTAAGGCTAACAAATCGAGAAAATGTCACATCTGAATGTACATTTCGACCTATTAGGTCTCATCAGCAATGATATAGACATGGGAGACTGCTCCGTGTGTGACTCGAAACCTCGACTGCCAAGCTGACAGGCAGAGATTCTAACTACTACACCAGCTGCGCCAATCCCAGATTCTTCGTCTGTTTTGAATTTATTTATATTCCACTTTTTATTGACTTGCTACACGACAGTATGAGAGTGAGTAAATAAACAATGTGTTTATTTGATATGGCTTTTTTTAGACAACAATTTTTGGAAATATAATATATATATATTATATATTATTAAAAAGATAATCTACTGAGTCAGACGAACCTACTATTAGTTTCGCAATAAAGCTCTTCAGGGCTAAAATCTGACTCAGATTCAGATTCAGATTTTAGCCCTGAGAGCTTTATTGCGAAACTATAGTAGGTTCGTCTGACCAGTAGATTATCTTTATTACTTGGCTCTACTTAGGTATCGAGCACTTTTTACAAATTAGCTTCTCCTAGCGGTTATATGAAATATATATATCTTATATACATATATATACATATAAATTGTTTTTTCTTTTGGCCAAATATTGTACCAATAGATTATTTTTTGTTGGTACGAATATCTTGGTCTTTTTCTTTTTTCAAAAATTTTTTTCTTCCTGGTTGATGTTTGGTAGTATATTTTACAATCAAACTCTCTGCCGGGTTTTTCTCTCCGCAAGGATCTACCAACACGCTTGGTATATTAAATTATATATATATTATATATATATATGATAACATTTATATAGCAGTTTCTAATTGTAACTAACAAATGTGTGACATTATGCAAATGCAAACAGCCTCTTCGGATTTGAACTCGGGTCACCGAGTCCATTTCCTATGAGAGTGACTATTAAACAACAGGCACCTCCAACCTTGTGTGAAAAATAATGTAACAACTTTCGTTCTCTTTTTTGCAAAATCAAAGTTTTTTGTTTTTGAACTCATTGACTTTCATCTCCGATCACAAACACCACGGAGTAAATGAGCTCTGAAGATGATTTTTGTAAATTCGAAATATTGATCAATATCAGCTATGATTATGTTATAAATTGTTCTCTTTAACAGCATTGTGTGATGTTTTCATTCCATTTTTTCCACACTATATATATATATATATATATATATATTGAGACGTAAACAAACAGACGTGTTTGTGATATGGCTATTTTCAGCCGACAGTATTTGGAGAATATGTGCTTAAATGAAGTCGAACCTATTTTTGAAATTTAATTCATTAATAATTAATTAGGCGGGATTAAACTATTTAAATGTAAGGCTAAACAAATCGAGAAAAATCAATCTCTGTATGTACATTTCGCCTATTAGGCTCTCATCAGCAGAGCTATAGATACGAAGACGCCCGTGTGTGATTCGAAACCTGTCTGTCAAATTAGCAGGCAAGTGTCTTACCTCCACACCAAAACGACTTAGCAAGATCTTCATCGCTTTGTTAAGTAGTAGTATTTTATATTCCTCTTGAGTGACCTCTACACGAACTTACGAGACGTAAACAAACAGACGGTGTTTGTGATATGGCTATTTTCAGCCGACAGTATTTGGGAGAATATGTGCTTAAATGAAGTCGAACCTATTTTTTGAAATTTAATTCATTAATAATTAATTAGGCGGGATTAAACTATTTAAATGTAAGGCTAAACAAATCGAGAAAAAATCAATCTCTGTATGTACATTTCGGCCTATTAGGCCTCATCAGCAGAGCTATAGATACGAAGACCGCCCCGTGTGTGATTCGAAACCTGTCTGTCAAATTAGCAGGCAAGTGTCTTACCTCCACACCAAACGGACTTAGCAAGATCTTCATCGCTTTGTTAAGTAGTAGTATTTTATATTCCTCTTGAGTGACCTCTACACGAACTTACGAGACGTAAACAAACAGACGGTGTTTGTGATATGGCTATTTTCAGCCGACAGTATTTGGGAGAATATGTGCTTAAATGAAGTCGAACCTATTTTTTGAAATTTAATTCATTAATAATTAATTAGGCGGGATTAAACTATTTAAATGTAAGGCTAAACAAATCGAGAAAAATCAATCTCTGTATGTACATTTTGGCCTATTAGGCCTCATCAGCAGAGCTATAGATACGAAGACCGCCCCGTGTGTGATTCGAAACCTGTCTGTCAAATTAGCAGGCAAGTGTCTTACCTCCACACCAAACGGACTTAGCAAGATCTTCATCGCTTTGTTAAGTAGTAGTATTTTATATTCCTCTTGAGTGACCTCTACACGAACTTACGAGACGTAAACAAACAGACGTGTTTGTGATATGGCTATTTTCAGCCGACAGTATTTGGGAGAATATGTGCTTAAATGAAGTCGAACCTATTTTTTGAAATTTAATTCATTAATAATTAATTAGGCGGGATTAAACTATTTAAATGTAAGGCTAAACAAATCGAGAAAAATCAATCTCTGTATGTACATTTCGGCCTATTAGGCCTCATCAGCAGAGCTATAGATACGAAGACCGCCCCGTGTGTGATTCGAAACCTGTCTGTCAAATTAGCAGGCAAGTGTCTTACCTCCACACCAAACGGACTTAGCAAGATCTTCATCGCTTTGTTAAGTAGTAGTATTTTATATTCCTCTTGAGTGACCTCTACACGAACTTACGTGTAGAGGTCAAGAGGAATATAAAATACTACTACTTAACAAAGCGATGAAGATCTTGCTGGAGGTAAGACACTTGCCTGCTAATTTGACAGACAGGTTTCGAATCACACACGGGGCGGTCTTCGTATCTATAGCTCTGCTGATGAGGCCTAATAGGCCGAAATGTACATACAGAGATTGATTTTTCTCGATTTGTTTAGCCTTACATTTAAATAGTTTAATCCCGCCTAATTAATTATTAATGAATTAAATTTCAAAAAATAGGTTCGACTTCATTTAAGCACATATTCTCCCAAATACTGTCGGCTGAAAATAGCCATATCACAAACACCGTCTGTTTGTTTACGTCTCGTAAGTTCGTGTAGAGGTCACTCAAGAGGAATATAAAATACTACTACTTAACAAAGCGATGAAGATCTTGCTAAGTCCGTTTGGTGTGGAGGTAAGACACTTGCCTGCTAATTTGACAGACAGGTTTCGAATCACACACGGGGCGGTCTTCGTATCTATAGCTCTGCTGATGAGGCCTAATAGGCCGAAATGTACATACAGAGATTGATTTTTCTCGATTTGTTTAGCCTTACATTTAAATAGTTTAATCCCGCCTAATTAATTATTAATGAATTAAATTTCAAAAAATAGGTTCGTCTTCATTTAAGCACATATTCTCCCAAATACTGTCGGCTGAAAATAGCCATATCACAAACACCGTCTGTTTGTTTACGTCTCGTAAGTTCGTGTAGAGGTCACTCAAGAGGAATATAAAATACTACTACTTAACAAAGCGATGAAGATCTTGCTAAGTCCGTTTGGTGTGGAGGTAAGACACTTGCCTGCTAATTTGACAGACAGGTTTCGAATCACACACGGGGCGGTCTTCGTATCTATAGCTCTGCTGATGAGGCCTAATAGGCCAAAATGTACATACAGAGATTGATTTTTCTCGATTTGTTTAGCCTTACATTTAAATAGTTTAATCCCGCCTAATTAATTATTAATGAATTAAATTTCAAAAAATAGGTTCGACTTCATTTAAGCACATATTCTCCCAAATACTGTCGGCTGAAAAATAGCCATATCACAAACACCGTCTGTTTGTTTACGTCTCGTAAGTTCGTGTAGAGGTCACTCAAGAGGAATATAAAATACTACTACTTAACAAAGCGATGAAGATCTTGCTAAGTCCGTTTGGTGTGGAGGTAAGACACTTGCCTGCTAATTTGACAGACAGGTTTCGAATCACACACGGGGCGGTCTTCGTATCTATAGCTCTGCTGATGAGGCCTAATAGGCCGAAATGTACATACAGAGATTGATTTTTCTCGATTTGTTTAGCCTTACATTTAAATAGTTTAATCCCGCCTAATTAATTATTAATGAATTAAATTTCATAAAATAGGTTCGACTTCATTTAAGCACATATTCTCCCAAATACTGTCGGCTGAAAATAGCCATATCACAAACACCGTCTGTTTGTTTACGTCTCGTAAGTTCGTGTAGAGGTCACTCAAGAGGAATATAAAATACTACTACTTAACAAAGCGATGAAGATCTTGCTAAGTCCGTTTGGTGTGGAGGTAAGACACTTGCCTGCTAATTTGACAGACAGGTTTCGAATCACACACGGGGCGGTCTTCGTATCTATAGCTCTGCTGATGAGGCCTAATAGGCCGAAATGTACATACAGAGATTGATTTTTCTCGATTTGTTTAGCCTTACATTTAAATAGTTTAATCCCGCCTAATTAATTATTAATGAATTAAATTTCAAAAAATAGGTTCGACTTCATTTAAGCACATATTCTCCCAAATATATATATATATATATATATATATATATATATGATAACATTTATATAACAGTTTGTAAATAGTAACTAACAAAGACTTCAAATATCAAAGGTAGCAATAAAATCTGTGAAGAAATTAATTGCTGTTGATAGCTTGAATTGGCATTTGAATTTAATAAATTTTTTTTTTTTTTTCAATTTCACAGGTTTAAATTTATTTTCTTTTTGTACCCAATTCTGATGTCAAACACAACAACAGCTGACATTTAGAAATGAAAAATAATGGTTGGAATTTTCCCCTGTGGCTAAACAGCAACCATGTTTTTTCTTTTTCAAATATACAATATTTTGACAGCTAATTCTTCTTGTTTGAGAGTCGAGGATGTATACATTAGGGTAGGTCGATTTTGGAACAGTAACGTCTCCCATGTGGCAAAAATTACTGATTTACAGAAAGAATTATCACACAAAATATTTTTCTACAAAACTTTGCCTTCATTTGAGGAAATAGATTTCAATATTCTAAAATGCTATCACTGTTACAGGTTAATTAATGAGGCAAATGTTTGTTTCCTGTGTAAGGGCAGTCTCCCTTGTCGACGGTAGTGGAGTGGGGATGAAAGTCTGTATACAGTATTTTTTAATTTTTTTAATCATTGAAATTTTAACATAAAATCAAATTTTATTTATCGCATATTTCTCTTCCTATCTTAAAAATATTTTAGAAAGAAAAGAAAATAATCTTTCTAAATGAGTAATGTAATTGTAATTAGTATGTCTTTTCATACATTGAATTATTTTTTACAGCAAATTAAATGACAAATCAAACGAAAACATTTAATGATAACTCAACTTTTTTTTATTAATTCCCGTCATTCGGCAATTGTAAACAAAGCCTTTTTATTTTATTTTTC
The DNA here is from genome assembly GCA_023376005.1 of Doryteuthis pealeii. NCBI lineage: Eukaryota > Metazoa > Mollusca > Cephalopoda > Myopsida > Loliginidae > Doryteuthis > Doryteuthis pealeii. Next base: position 3,851,732 of record CM042178.1, read on the forward strand.
ATAATCGCGTTAATTTATTTATCTAAATATTAGAAATACAAATAAAATCATGATACTAATGCAGAATAGTGCGCAAGAGATAATATCATTAGATTACCTAATACATTTCACGGAAATACCTGAAAACTCAAATTGTTATCAAATTTATAGTATAGTATACTTTATTATAATAATTTGACATTCGATTGGCTACGCTTTGAATTAATAAAGTTATTTTTTTAAAGATTATTTATCGTTTTACATGAATTTGATTACTTTATTTAATTCTTTTTTTTTTTTTTTTTCAAATATTAATTTGAAGTTTAGCAAATCGCGTCATTTATATTTTATTTAAAAAATGTGAAAAATCAACCTACCCTAGTGTTTACTCGAGATAAGATCCCAACAAAAGTTTCTTAATAGATTGTAGGGTTTTTATTTATGATCTGGGAAACAACTAAAGCCGTCTAACTCCTACCTTGTAACCTATTCTGTGTAACTTCAACTCTAAGAAATTATTGAAATGTATTTACAGTTTGCTAGAAATGATGGGGAAAGAAAAAAGAAAAACACTGGGATGCAGGACGTGTAACTATCAGCATCTCTGCAGCACACAACTTTTGCTGTTTGTTTGGTTTGTTTTATGCATATCTCAGTGGGTCATTTAATGCCGATAAAGTTTGAAATAAATTCAACTCAATCTTTTTTAATCAGGTTTGGTTTTGTTTTACGGCATATCAACCTCTGTGGGTCATTTAATGCTGATAAAGTTTTGTCTTAAGGGATACTCAATCTTTTTTATAAACACATTTTCTATTTGAGAAAAAATATTCACTCATTCACAGTTGAATAATTGTTTGGTTTGGTTTGTTTTACAGCATATCAACCTCAGTGGGTCATTTAATGCCGATAAAGTTTTGAAATAAATAAATTCTTAAGGGATACTCAATCTTTTTTATAAACACATTTTTCTATTTAACCCATAGATGGGACCCTAATAGGTACTACCACACCGGGTCAGAGTGGACCAGGGAGCTGAAGAATAATTAAAGTTCCAATTACCGTCGAACTGGGAAGACAAGGCAACAAACGGTTGTAACTTAAATACAAACCCGAATAGTCACAAAGTCTACTGCAGAATGACAGGATATATATAAGACTCCACAATGTCATTCAAATCAAGCAGCCAATCAGAACTCAAGGAATGGAATGACCCAAATCACCCAAATTCATGAATGGGTCATTCTTGATTTCTATATATACCAACTGTCTTGGACACTGCTTCAGTTGTACTTAGTTAGCTGCTGTTATTCATACCAACAGTAGACTTACTGACTTCAATAGGAGCAATGGTGATGAAGGGGTGCTACCACTCCGGGTCAGAGTGGACCAGATAGCAATGGTGATGAAAGGGTACTCCACATTCCCCAGACCTCCAAAAACTGGAACCTCACTATTAGATAGAGTTTAACATCATTCCCAGGCCAGGAAATGAAGACCCTCAGCCACTGCCTTCTAGCACTCATATGATAAAGAGAGTTGGGACAATCATATAGGTGCTAAGGCTTGACATGACCAGCCGATTGATCTCTGACTGCCCGTCTCGCTTTGCTGTTTGGAAGAATTTGATGTTTAAAAAAAAGTGAAAAATCAACCTACTCTAGTGTTTACTCAAAATAAAAAAAAGAGGACATATAAACTTGGTGACCATTAATTAATCTCTTTCCAAGACATTATTATTTTTTTAGTCTCCATCTCTTGACAAATCTCAGATTTTTTTTCTTCTTTTTTTTTTCTTTCTTCCAATTAAGCAGAAACCAAATTCAGATGATGAAATTGCAAGCCATTAACGCAATTTAATGAGACAATGACACTGGTGTCAGTATTCATTTGTTGATAATTAATGTGACAGAGATCGGACAAGATTTTTTTTCTTTCAAATTTATTTTACTACTACTACTACTACTACTTGCTGTCCATCCTATCCGATGATGACACCACGCGAATCGTTTTCCTCCAATTTAATCGGTCTCTGGTTGTGTCTTGCCAACTGCCTATGGGGATATTCAAGTCCTTCAGGTTTCTCTTGATGTTCTGCGACCACCTGTCTAGCCTAAGTGGAGTGTTGTATGTCATGGACTGCTCATCCATCAGGATTCTGTCCTTAAGCATCATGGATCGCTACCCATGGCCAACAATATCGATTTTTAGCACTCCAAATTTGAGGGGGATTACGAAAAATAGTGTCCTTCAAGTTTCTCTTGATGTTGTCTTTGTACCTGAGCTTTGGTCTACCGATTCTACGCGATCCCTCTCTTCAGTGAGAGTACAGAATCTGCTTTGGTAGTCTGTCATCCCCAAGTCCGTTTAAGTGGCAACCCATCTCAGTTGTGTTGGACAAGTATTTCATGCATGCCAGGGAGTTTAGTTCTCTTCAGGATGGTCCTGTTTGAAACATGCTGCCACCATGTGACATTTAATATGCTGCGCAAGTGACGCATGTAGTAGACACAGTATATGGGCATCTGCTTTGTATATATATATATATATATTTATTTTACTAAGATGAAATACACAAATATAAATCCAAATTATCTGGAGTCACTTAATGCCAAATTCTTATTTCTACCATTTTTTTTTTTACCCAATTTTAACTTGTCCAAAAGGTCTCCAAATGGGACCGTTCAAATCGTCCAAGGAAAAATATAAGAAAGAAAGAAAGAAAGAAAAAAGAGTGACAGATACAGAAAGAAAGAAAGGAAGAAAGAAAGAAAAGAAAGAAAGAAAGAAAGAAAGGAAGAAGAAAGGAAGGAAGAAAGAAAGGAAGGAAGAAAAGAAAGGAAGAAAGAAAGGAAGAAAGAAAGGAAGGAAGAAGAAAGGAAGAAAGAAGGAAGGAAGGAAGAAAGGAAGGCAGGAAGAAAAAGAAAAAAGAGTGACATATACAGAGTGAAAGCCTAAGTAATTGCCTAAGTGGAGTGTTGTATATCATGGATTGCTCATCCATCAGATTCTGTCCTTAAGCATCATGGATCGCTACCCATGGCCAACAATATCGATTTTTAGCATCCCAAATTTGAGGGGATCAAGAAAAATAGCGACTTTTTGCTAATCTATTTTTGTCTGTTTAGATTACAAAAAGTCGCCATCTTTTGTGACCCACATAAAATTTGCAGTGCTAAAAATTGACACAACTGCGCCAATTTTTGGAATTGGAAGCTCAAATTTTGGGGATTGTCTAATGTTAACATCGTCCACACCTGGAAAAAAATTCAGAAAAATTGAAGGGGTGGGTGATAATTTTACATTTTTCCTGGGTGATTTGACATGGAATTACCCATAAATCAAATACAAAATTTAATTACTTTAAGGGGAGCAGGGTTTTGACGATTAAAAGGTTCTCTTCAACTCAACTCTCCAAGCTGCTCTGTCGGTTGGGGACGTTAGAATACACCAACTGTATGGCCTGGATGATTTGACATGGAATTACCCTTATAGCAAATGAAGACATTTTTCTGACTATCTGTGCGGTAAAGTAAGGAGCTGATGGTAGGTGTGGCGCTCCACCTCAGTCTCCTTGGTCTAGCGCTAGTGAAAAGGGGATAGACTCCCTCGCTGATTGGCTGATACCAACTCTAGGCCACGACGCCAACGCCAACTTTACTACAGAGGTGCAGTCGGTCTATTCTACAACCCCAATCAACAGGGCAGTTGCAATATGGTGTGCCACTTCTTATGCGTGTTATGATAACCTAAATACAAGGGACCAGTTTAGCTCAGCTAGGAATCACAAGTTCCTGGTTTGATAACAGTCCCCGCCAACTCAGCACATGGGTAGTACAGATTGGGTAATCTGATCTGTGCAGCATACAGGAAAAGTGGGAAACTGACGGTAGGTGTGGCGCTCCACCTCAGCCAAAACAATCTTCCCAGTCTAGCACTAGCAATATACTCAGATGAAACAAAAACACTGTGTGTGACTGACCAAGGAAAATTGTTAAGAATGAATGATAGGAAGATATGGTCAACAGTGTCTTCGGCCTCTGGACCATTGCTATAATTAACGGCGTCGATCCCAGGGGGCCATCCCCCCAGGCAACACCTGCCCCCTTGATTTAAAGGGGCAGGGCTGGGTTTATTGCCCAGCGCCTGAGGCGCCCCCCTTGAGAGGGAATGCCGACGGGATCGACGCAATTTTTCACCCGCCACCCCATGAGCTTCGGCTTGTGGGTGGTCCCACATAAATAGGGCCTTGTGCCTGACCCGTACAAGTGGGGTACGTGGAAAATATCATGAATGATAGGAAGTGTGTGCGTGTGTGTAGGGGGGGGTGGTCAGTGTTGGTTCTAATGAGTGATTACAAGCCATTAATGCTTGGTTGAATTAACTCTTTGTTCTTCATTTTACAACTGATTTGAGATAAATCAACTGCAAATGGTGCTTCAAAAAGGGTTGAGCAATTCTTTCAGCCCAACGTATACAAATTGCAGATTCACTCGAGCATGAAATTCTCATCGCACATCTAAAAACGTTCCTCCCAGAATTATTTTCTCTACTCTGTCGAAACTGGGCGTGCGGCCTTGTGGAAAAGAATGGTTTCTCGTCACTATAGCCAATTTCTATATTCCCAGAACTAGCAACAAAAAAAAAAAAAAAAAAAAAAAAAAAAAACGCCCTCTGGGTGGTGTAAAAATTAATTCTTAAAAAAATATTGCCTGGTGGGAGTTAAAAATTCAATGTCAGAGAGTTTGTACCATCAGTAAGTAAAATCATCAAATTTATCAAAGAAGTAAAAAAAAAAAAAAATCCAATTTGAAATGGAAATTTAGTTCTTTTGTTTGTTTGTTTTACGGCATATCAACCTCAGTGGGTCATTTAATGCCGATAAAGTTTTGAAATAAATCAATTCTTAATGGATAATACAATTTTTTTATAAATACATTTTTCTATTTAACCCATAGATGGGACCCTAACAGGTACTACCACTCCGGGCCAGAGTGGACCAGGGAGCAATGGTGACGAAGGGGTGCTCCACATTCCCCAAACCTCCAGAACTGGAACCTCACCATCAGATAGAGTTTAACGTCATTCCCAAGACATGTAGACCCGCAGCCACCGCCTTCTAGCACCCATATGATAAAAAGGGTTGGGCTTGCCATAAGGGCAATAGGGTTGGGAAAATCATATAGGTGCTAGGGCTTGATATGACCAGCCGATTGATCGGAGGGGGCCTCTCCGACCGCCTGTTTAGCCCAAGAAAGGGCCAAAGTGGAGTATTGCAGGTCATGAACTGCTCAAACACCTGGGTTATATCCTTAAGCATCACAGGTTGCCACCCATGGCCAACAGGTGGCCCCATTGGAGGGAGTCTTACTCCTCTGCTGAGGTGTAGTCGGTGCATTCTAATGCCCCAGCCAACAGGGTGGATATATAACTGGAGACCGTAATTGTTTAACTGATTTTAACATAAAATAACCCAACAAGGGTTGACATGCCGTAAAAACTAATGAAACAACTAAATAACAGCCCATGGTCATTATTGGTATTAATGGCCAGCAGACAAATGACTGCGATCATTTACTGGCCATTAATTCTATTGTTAGGACATTGTCAAAGGATCTGGTCAAATGCCATTTTGAAAAATCAATCGATTCTATACTAACATTAATCGACTGAAAACACTTTTTTGTTGCATTTTGTTTTGTTTTTATCTTTTACTAGCAGCGGCTACCCGGCATTACCTGGGTAGAAGGGGATTTTTTAAAGTTAATTCCACAGATCCATTATTACTGAATCATGAGTTGAATCCTCATGGGATGCCCCATTTAAACCCCTATGTAAAAAAAAAAGAAAAAGACCTTGCATTGATCCAACTACTCTGAAAAGGAAATGTTAATGTCTACTATCTAAAATATTAAATGAAAAAAATACATGTTATCATTTAAATTTGATTTTTCAATTATCTTCCCGAATATAAATCAAATCTCTATTATTTTTGCTCAAAAACCAAGCCCTGGTGATATTTAATTTGCATATATATATTTACTTTGTCATTAATTGTTCTATTTTCGAGGTTTCCTCTGGGCATACATATACACACAACTGCCCTTTATATAGGTATAGAATAATAGTGATCATTACAAAAACCAGTAGCCCTGTCACATCAAGCCATAGCACACGTGTCTGTGGATGACTATATATGCTCCCCATCCCCCTGGGGTTGAGCACTTTGGGGAAGGGGGTTGCTGATGACAGACAACTAAAGCGTAAATGCAACGCTCTCCTATAAAAGGGATGGAGCACTCAATGGCAGCCTTTACATACATACATACAGATGTGTGTATTAAAAAACAGTTAAAATCCCCTTTCGCATTCTGTGGGTGACAATGGCCAAGCGATTAAACTGTCCGACTGCTGCTGAATCAATCAGAGTTCTATCCCGGCTGTAGGTAGCTCATAAAATGTATAGCCACACTGAAGAGACTTGATAAGTCGAAACACGTGTTTGTGGATGACTATATATATATATATATATATATATATATATATATATATATATATATATATATACCAACCCTCCACACGAACAGGATGTGACACAAGGTCAATTTCTTAAGCGGAGTTTAACATGTTTGAATTCCGAGTTTTCCTTCTCCTAGACTGGTTGCCTAGCCATGGTTAAAGAGTCTAGTCTACACTACTATTTACCCATAGCTGGAAAGAGAGTATAAGGATACATACCTTTCCCAAGGGTATTAGTGCTATGCGAAACGCAAACAGCCTGGTAGAGGATTTGAACTCGAGTGGACGAGTCCATTTCCTATGACTCTAACCATTACACCAAGCACCTACACCTATATGATTGTCCCAACCTTATTGCCCTTATGGCAACACCCAACGCTTTTTACCATATATATATTTACCATCAGATAGAGTTTAACGTCATTCCCAGGACATGAAGACCCTCAGTCACCGCCTTCTAGCACCTATATGATAAAAACGGCAATAGGGTTGGGAAAAGGGCAATAGGGTTGAGAAAATCATATAGGTGCTAGGGCTTGACGTGACCAGCCGATTGATCGGAGGGGGCCTCTCCGACCGCCCGTCTAGCCCAAAATAGGGCCAAAGTGGAGTATTGCAGGTCATGAACTGCTCATCCATCTGGGCTCTATCCTTAAGCATTAGAGGTCGCCACCCACGGCAACAGGTGGCCCAATTTGGGGGAGTCTTACCCTCTGCAGAAGTGCAGTCGGTGCATTCTAACACCCCACCGACAGGGCGGGTATGCCTGTCTGGGTGAAACTATGAAAATAAAACAATTAATGACAAAGTAAATATATATACACATTAAATATCATCAGTTCTTTTTTTGTGCAAAAATTATGAAGATTTTTTAATTTTTTATTCGAAGGTTTAAAAATTAGAATATACGTAGAAATAGCATTGAAATTCCACTTTGAAATATCCACCATTTGTAAATATCAAAAGTAAACAAATCAATAAACCAGGTTTTTTTTTTTTGCCCAACCCCCTCTCCACCCAGGTGATGCTGGGTAGTAGCTTCTAGTTTAATATAAATACCAGTCTACAAGATGATCTCGAACGTATAGGTCAACATTTGATTTTTGTCCAAGAAATCAATTCATGTCTCAGTCGATCAGGTCAACCATATTTTTTGGAGAGAAATGGAACAACAAATTAAAGGAAAAAAAAAAAAAGAAAAGGAAAAAAAAAGACTTGCTATGAAGAGATCAAACGTAACAGTGGAATTCATGCTTAACATCTTGAATTATATAATCAATATTTTCTGTGACCGTTTCATCACAAACTATTTGAATGGGAACGCTAACATCACGTGACATTTCGTTTTTACATTTTTCTTGCATTTTGAGTTGAGTCTTTTAACATCATAAACTAAGGCTCACAAGCTTCTGTTTGTTTTCTACCAATTTCTTTTCCCATTATTTATAACTAGAAGTGGCTACCCGGCGTCACCTGGGTAGAAGGGATGCAAAAAAGGTTAGTCCCACAGATCAATTATTATCAACCTCAGTGGGTCATTTAATGCCGATAAAGTTTTGAAATAAATTCATTCTTAATAGATACTCAACTTTTTCATAAATTCATGTTTTTCTATTTAGCCCATAAATGGAACCCTAACAGGTACTACCACTACCCAGAGTAGACCTGGGAGTAATGGTGATGAAGGGGTACTCCATATTCCCCAGCACTGGAACTCACTATCAGACAGAGTTTCCCAGGTCATGAAGACCTTCAGCCACTGCCTTCTACCACATATATGATAAAAAGCGTTGGGGGTTGCCATAAGGGCAATAGGGTGGGGACAATCATATAGGTGCTGGGGCATGACCTTGCACTCCAATTGATCGAAGTGAATATTTATGCCAATTTTGTTTAAAAGCAAATTTAAGTTATTTGCTGCAACTTTTAAATAAAAAAAAAAATAAAAATTCCAGTTGAACAATTAAATTACAAAATTACGTCTTTGATTGGCAACAATTCGGTTGTCAGCCATAACTAGATTTGCAATTTTGAGGCTTGCCTAAAAAAATAAAAAAAAAAATAAAAATAGTATTAATTTGATTATTTGGACTTTGTGCTCATCTTCATGGTTATCTGTACGACGTTTCAGCCAATGTACCCTCCAGCCTTCTTCAGGTATTTTTTGTCGGACTCTGGCACTTTCTCGGCTTTCTTAGAGGTATTTCTTGTCGAAAGTTCGAGAAGATTCACAAGAAGAAGGTTGGAGGGCGCATTTGCTCAAACCTTGTGCAGATAACAATAAAGATGAGGACAATAGTCTGAATAATCCAAATAATACTAATTATCAAGCCTCATCTCAAAAATTCAGAGAAATAGTGTAGATATCAATAAAGATGAGGACAATAGTCCAAATAGTCCGAATAATCCAAATTATCAAGCCTCATCTCAAAAATTCAGAGAAATAGTGTAGATAACAATAAAGATGAGGACAATAGTCTGAATAATCCAAATGATCCAAATTATCAAGTCTCATCTCAAAGATACAGAAAAATAGTGCAGATAACAATAAAGATGAGGACAATAGTCCAAATAATCCAAATAATACTAATTAGCAAGCCTCATCTCAAAAATTCAGAGAAATAGTGTAGATAACAATAAAGATGAGGACAATAGTCCGAATAATCCAAATAATCCAAATTATCAAGCCTCATCTAAAAAATTCAGAGAAATAAAAAAAAAAAAAAATAAACAAACTGAAACTTACTTTTACTATGAATGGTGAATATTATATCTCAATATAATTTTTTGTATATTAAAACAATTTTTCATGGATGGGGGGGGGGGTGTATTCTATATATACACACCAAAATTCTTTGTGACACATTAAGTGTTAGAATGAGAATAAAAACCTACGTTTAGAGAAGCAAACAGCTTAATCGACATTCTTGATAAAAATCTTATTACACCATTCTATAATTTTATTTGCTTGTAAAAAAGGGGAAAAAAAAAGGAAAAGAAAGAAAGAAAAAAGAAAAGAAAGAAAAAGAAAAGAAAGAAAAAGAAAAGAAAAAAGGAAAAGGAAAGAAAAGGAAGGAAAAAAAAGAAAAAGGAAAGAAAAGAAAAGAAAAAAGAAAGAAAAAAAGAAAGGAAAAAATAAAAGAAAAAAAAGGTTTCAGCAGTTATTATTCTCCTCCTACCAGTCTGTGTATTTCTCCTACTTCAACGTAACAACTAGCTTCCTCCGCCTACCACTAACCTCTTTCTACTCCTCTCATATTCCCCACTTCTTTCTACTACCAACTTCTGTCGTTTTCTCTGTTCCTATCTATCTCACTCTATTCCTATCTATCTCAGTCTGTTCATATCTATCTATCTATCTAGCACACTCTCTTCCTATCTGTCTATCACTGTTCCTAATTACCAATATATGATGCAACCGAAAGGTCTTTAAAGTATTCACTATCTATCTATCTAATCTCCACTCGTTCGTTTTATTTATTTCTCTCTCTCTTTCTCTCTCACACACACACTCTTTTTATATAGACATTTTATCACTACCATTTCTCTCACTTTCTCCCCTTAAATTTCAATCTTTTTCCACCCTCCTACTACCACCCGACTCTCAATCTCCCACTCCTTCTAATTTCTCTATTTACTCAAAAATCCTTTCCTCCTCCTACCACCACATTGACCAACTGTTTCCACTTTAGATAATGTCTATCTTCCAACAATTTTCTTTTTCTGTTTTTTTAACCCTCTCTACATCTCACTGTAATTTCTCTCACTTTCTCCCCTTAAACTTTAATCTTTTCCCACCCTCCTACTACCACCCGACTCTCAATCTCCCACTCCTTCTAATTTCTCTATTTACTCAAAAATCCTTTTCTCCTCCTACCACCACATTGACCAACTGCTTCCACTTTCTCACTTGTTATTTTTTTGTTTTTTACCCCTCTGTACATCTCACTATAATTTCTCTCACTTTCTCCTCTTAAACTTCAATCTTTTTCCACTCTCCTACTACCGCCACTCAAGTTGTTCTTAACAGACACATTCTTTCCCTCTTCTCTCCATCCAGATCGTAATTTCCAAGTGTTCCCAAGACACATCTATTTCTCCCTTCCACTCCAAACCCCGACCCCCCAAAACAACGAATGCACATGTTGCCCATCGAACAACCTTCCATTTTTGTCTGTATATAACACTGAAGTGTTCTCCCGCGCACGAGTGTGGTCAGCTAGGTAGTAACCATAGCAACCATTAACAGATTTGTCGAGTACGTCAAGAGGCGCTCGGTTGAAAACTGTTGGAGAATGGAAACGAGAAATATACGAAAAAAAAAAAAAAAAAAAAAAAACAAACAAACAAAAAACACCCTTCTCTTTTTCCGTCAACAAACAGGGAAAGGTGCAAAAAAAAAAAAAAAATAATACCTATCTTTCACAAGACAAAATAACACCGGGAAGTGTGTGTGGGTGATTTGATTTACCAAAGCAAAAGCTTTGAATTAAAAATAACAGGTTTCCATATGTGAACTGTACACACCTTGGAAAAAAAGAAATTCACACGTGTGTGTGTGTGTGTTATATATATATATATATATATATATATGTGTGTGTGTGTGTGTGTGTGTGTGTGTGTGTGTGTGTGTGTGTGCAATCGGCTGTAATTAATTAATATCTTGATTAATTCAGTGGATTTAACCCTGAAGATCCTTATGGTGAAACTCGAGTAGGTTATCACTGTGTGCCATTATAATAATTATATATATATATATATAATTTAATATACCAAACTTGTTGGTAAATCCTTGCGGTGAGAAAAAATCCTAAAAATAGTTTGATTGTAAAAATATACTACCAAACATCACCCGGGGAGAATTTTTTTTTGAAAATCGGATCTTAGCCCTGAAGAGCATTAAGCGAAACTTTTAGTAGGTTTATCTGACTCAGTAGATATATATATATATATATATAATATATATATATATATAGAGAGAGAGAGAGAGAGAGAGAGAGAGAGAGAGAGAGGTGCCGTTATAGTATGTGGCCTACCTTTTTGATTCTGTTATAGTATGTGGCCTACCTTTTTGATTCTGTTATAGTATGTGGCCTACCCGGTTTGAATGTGTCCTACCTCAGTAAGAGTATATTTATAGATATAAGTAGTAGGCAATTTATTGAAACTAATTATTTTTCACATATATTCAATTTCAAGAAATACAGTTATAAGCTGTATATAGTAATTAAGAATAATTAAAAAAAAGAATTTATCCATAATTTACATGAATCAAATCTATTTAATTCTAAAATATTCTAAAATTCTGAAATAGGGTTAGGGTTAGCAGTTATCATAACCTTATAATATGCTTTTTATGGTAGGCCACATTCAAAAGGTAGGCCACATATTATAATGGTACCTATATACCAATTTGTCTGCTTTTCATTTTAAAAACGAATTAAAATTAATTAAATCAATTATTTAAGGTCAGATTTTTGTCTAAGTCAAAAAGTAGTAACATAATGAGCATCAGTAAAAAAAAAAAAAAATTACACATGTAATTTATTTTTAATACATCTAAAACTATTTTTTTGATCAATTATGCTCCAATAAGGCCATAAACGCTGTCTAAAGATGACTTAAAATTTGTGTTTACAAAATAAATTTAACCCTCCTGATTGAAAAAAAATTTACCAAAATCAGGGAATTATCAGATTTTAAGGAAATTTTCAGTGTTGATTTATCAATGAATGAATTTTATAATGCATTAGTTATTTCATTTCAAAACTTTCTGATTTTTTTCAGGTCACTTAATTTTGACACCCCCCCCCCCTTATGTTGGGAGCGTAACATTTTGTTCAAGTTGGTCTTATATTGTACTAATTACATATAAATGAGATAAAAGACCGAACTTATGAATAGAAACAAAAAAAAAAAAATTTTTACGGTGGATTTTCTATGAGAAAATAAGTACCGAAAATTGAAAAATAAAATGTAAAAAAATAATAAATAATTAATTTTTTGGAGATTTCTTTTTTACTCATTTCGATAATTATTTAATTGGCTTTTCTTATAAAAGAAAAAATTATACATCGATATTTTTTCTGTTCAGTTATTCTATTTCAAAACTTTCTGATTTAATTAGGTATTTCTGCTATGGCTTATTAATATATAAAATTCTTTTAAAATATGAATTGCATGACGTTAAGTTTAAAATGTCATATTTTTAGATTCTAAAAACATATTTTTTTATTAACTACTTTACTTTATTGTCGTTTTCTAATAATTTTTTGTCTAAAACTCTATTGAAAATTTAAAACCCCCCCCCCCACTGACAGAACAAATATTGATGTATAATTTTTTCTTTTATAAGATAATAGCCAATTAAATAATTACCGAAAAGAGTAAAAAAATAAGATCTCCAAAAATAATTTTTTTAGTTTTTATTTTGAATTTATTTTCCAATTTTCGGTACTTATTTTCTACCAGGATAGCTCCCATGACATTTTATTTTTCTTCTATTCACACCTTCAGTATTTTGTCTTTTTATTCATACTGTAATTAGAATTTATATAACCCTGCAGATATTTTGCACCCCAAAAATATGGGAGGAATCCTACTCTCCCTCCCACTATGGATAAATAGTAGGGCAGACTGGGATCTTTAACCTTGATTAGGCAACCGGTCTAGGAGAAGGAAAACTCTGAATTCAAACCTGAACTCCGCTTAAGAAATTATGGGTCGGGTTAGTTCAGTCGGTAGAGCGTTCGACTAGAAACCATAAGGTTCCTAGTTCGATACCGGTCCTTGCCAACTCAGCGTATGAGTAGCGCAGGGATCTGTGCGGTAAAGTAAGGAGCTGATGGTAGGTGTGGCGCTCCACCCCAGATGCTAAAATAATCTCCTTGGTCTAGCGCTAGTGAAAAGGGGATAGACTCCCTCGCTGTCTGGCTGATACCGACATTAGGCCGCCTCGACGACTTTACTTGACTTACTAGTATCTTAAAAGAAAACTTTATATATCTGACCCAATGTTTGGGATAAAAGTGGGTAACTAAATTTTCAAATAGATATTTAGCTTAGTAAGATAAATAAAAAAATTGTATTTATCTTTTTTATCTTTAATATAGGCAGTAGCAATAATTTCGTCTGCTAGGAGTTTTAAAAGCGAATTAAGAATAATTAAATCTATTATTTAAGGTTAAACTTTGTCTAAATCGATAAGTAGTAACATACTGACCATCATTAAAAAAGAAAAATATCATTACATATGCAGTTTATTTTTAAAAGATTTAAAACTATTTGTTTTGGTCAATTTCGACTTGATCCACCATTTAGCCTCGTTTTTGATGGTTTTAAGTGCTTGTTTACAATTTTGCCGTAACATTCGCGATTGCAAAAAAATTTACCAAAAATCAGGTAATTATCTGATTTTAATGAAATTTTCAGTATTGATTTAACAATTAATGGATTTTATAATGCATCAGTTATTTTATTTCAAAACTTTAATTTAGTATTTTTGCTATGAAAAATTAATATATAAAATTCATTTAAAATATGAAAGTGCTGATGTTAAGTTTAAAATGTTATATTTTTAGATTCTAAAAATAAATATCTACTTAATGCAAGCCTTATTTTTTTTAGATAAAAGTAATAAGTTTTGAAGAAAAACTTGATTGAAAATGTACCCCCTCCCCTTTTTAAGCAGAAAAACATTGATGTATAATTTTTTCTTTTATAAAATAATAGCCAATTAAATAATTATCGAAATGAGTAAAAAAGAAATCTCCAAAAAATTAATCATTTATTATTTTTTTACATTTTATTCTTCGATTTTCAGTACTTATTTTCTCATAGAAGCGTAACCGTAAAAAAAATTTTTTTGTTTCTATTCATAAGTTCGGTCTTTTATCTCATTATTTATACTGTAATTAGTATATAAAAATGATCAACTTGTGACCTGAAAAAAAAAAATAGAAAGTTTTGAAATAAAATGAATAATGCATTATAAAGATCATTCATTGATAAATAAACAGCAAAAATTTCATTAAAATCCGATAATTCCCTGATTTTTGGTAAATTATTTTCTGTAGGGGGGGGCTAAAGTCATTTTGTCAAAAACGCATTTTAGGCTCATTTTGCCAGTACCTACCTTAATATCTACTATTAATAAGTGAATTTTGCCTCTCCAATTATCTCAATATTTACACGTCTGCTAACGTTTCTTACAAAGAACAGCTGTATGCAATCTGAAACCTGGGTGCTAGACTAAGCAAAGATTATTAAAATTTAATCTACAAATAGCAAATAGTGTAAGCAATATGAAGCAATTGTCCTTGTCTAAACAAGGCGGAATATATAACAGCAGCTAAAAGATAATACACAATATTTAGACTTCATCTAAAAGATGGTTAAAACAAATAAAATCTTGGATTATTCAGGCTATTCAGACTATTGTCCTCATCTTTATTGTTATCTACACTATTTCTCTGAATTTTTGAATAGAGGCTTGATTATTTGGATTATTCAGACTATTGTCCTCATCTTTATTGTTATCTACACTATTTCTCTGAATTTTTGAATAGAGGCTTGATAATTTGGATTATTTGGATTATTCGGACTATTGTCCTCATCTTATTTGGATTATTTGGATTAT
This sequence comes from Doryteuthis pealeii, assembly GCA_023376005.1. Classification (NCBI taxonomy): domain Eukaryota; kingdom Metazoa; phylum Mollusca; class Cephalopoda; order Myopsida; family Loliginidae; genus Doryteuthis; species Doryteuthis pealeii. The sequence goes on from CM042178.1 coordinate 3,866,868, forward strand.
TCGGACTATTGTCCTCATCTTTATTGTTATCTACACTATTTCACTGATTTTTTTAGATGAGCCTTGATTATTTGGATTATTTGGATTATTCGGACTATTGTCCTCATCTTTATTGTTATCTACACTATTTCTCTGAATTTTTGAGATGAGGCTTGATAATTTGTATTATTCGGACTATTGTTATTGTATTTATTGTCCTCATCTTTATTGTTATCTACACTATTTCTCTGAATTTTCGAGATGAGGCTTGATAATTTGTATTATTCGGACTATTGTCCTCATCTTATTGTTATCTACATTATTTCTCTAAAACTAGAAGATTCAGCTCAAACTGGTTTTTTGGTGGGATATATTTCTCACCCTCTATTGTCTTTCCTTTTGCTGTAAAACGGTGTCAGTCTCACAGTACTTACCCACTCTCTAGGTAATCGTTAGGCTCCTTCCCCCTTACATTAGGGTAAGTTGATTTTTTACATTTTTAATAATATCAAATTCTCTCATACATCATAAGTTGTATGTTACTATGATAAATATTGATACAAAAAACTAGATCTCTTACTTGAACTATTTTTTGAGAAATATCATCGAAGATCGTCTACTAAAATGCACTAATTTGCAACATTTGACCAAGAAATTGGTTAGAAAATTTAGCACATATTAGAGAGAGAGAGAGAGTGAAAGAGAGAGAGAGTGAGTGAAAGAGAGAGTGAGTGAGTGAGAGAGAGAGAGAGAGAATGAGAGTGAGAGAGAGAGAATGAGAGTGAGAGAGAGAGAGAGAATGAGAGTGAGAGAGAGTGAGTGAGTGAGAGAGAGTGAGTGAGTGAGAGAGAGAATGAGAGAATGAGAGAGAGAGAGTGAGTGAGTGAGAGAGAGTGAGTGAGAGTGAGTGAGAGAGAGAGTGAGAGAGAGTGTGAGAGAGAGTGAGAGTGAGTGAGAGAGTGAGAGTGAGAGTGAGAGAGAGAGAGAGAGAGAGAGTGAGAGTGAGAGTGAGAGAATCCGTGCTGTCAGTTTGACAGAATAATGATAATTTTTTTTTTGAGTGAGAGTGAGAGAGAGAGAGAGAGAGAATGAGAGAGAGAGAGAGAATGAGAGAGAGAGTGAGTGAGTGAGTGAGTGAGTGAGAGAGAATAAGAGAAAGTGAGTGAGAGAGAATGAGAGAGAGAGAGTGAATGAGAGAGAATGAGAGAGAGAGAGTGAATGAGAGAGAGAGAGAGAGAGAGAATGAGAGAGAGAGAGAGAGAGAGAGAGAGAGAGAATAAGAGTGAGAGAGAATAAGAGAGAGAGAATAAGAGAGAGAAAGTGAGTGAGAGAGAATGAGAGAGAGAGAGAGAGAATGAGAGAGAGAGTGAGTGAGTGAGTGAGTGAGAGAGAATGAGAGAGAGAGAGTGAATGAGAGAGAATGAGATAGAGAGAGTGAATGAGAGAGAGAGAGAGAGAGAATGAGAGAGAGAGAGAGAATGAGAGAGAGAGAGAGAATGAGAGAGAGAGAGAGAGAGAATAAGAGAGAGAGAGAGAGTGAGAGAGAATGAGAGAGAGAATAGAGAGAGAAAGTGAGTGAGAGAGAATGAGAGAGAGAGAGAGAGAGAGAATGAGAGCGAGAGAATGAGTGAGAGTGAGAGAGAGAGTGAGAGAGAGAGAGTGAGAGAGAGAGGGTGAGAGAGAGAGAGTGAGGAGAGAGAGGGTGAGAGAGAGAGGGTGAGAGAGAGAGAGAATCCGTGCTGTCAGTTTGACAGAATAATGATAATTTTTTTTTTTTTTAAGTTTTAAAATGGAAAGTGATTTTTGTTTCACCTTGATGAGATATTGAAAGTATTTCCTAATTTAATATTTATTTATTGGTGCTTCTTTAAAACAAAATAAAACTTTTGTTTTTGTTTGGTTTGGTTTGTTTTACGGCATATCAACCTCGGTGGGTCATTTAATGCCGACAAAGTTGTGAAATAAATTCATTCTTAATGCATAATACAATTTTGTTTATAAATTCATGTTTTTCTATTCAACCTATGGGACCTTAACAGGTACTACCACTCCAGGTCAGAGTGGACCAGAGAGCAATGGTGATGAAGGTGTGCTCCATATTCCCCAAACCTCCAGAACTGGAACCTCACCATCAGATAGAGTTTAACGTCATTCCCAGGACATGTGGACCCTCAGCCACTGCCTTCTAGCACCCATATGATAAGGGATGGGGCTTGCCATAAGGGCAATAGTGTTGGGTCAATCATATAGGTGCTAGGGCTTGACGTGACCAGCCGATTGATTGGGAGGGGGCCTCTCCGACCGCCCGTCTAGCCCAAGATAACGCCAAAGTGGAGTATTGCAAGTCATGGACTGTTCATCCACCTGGGTTCTATCCTTAAGCATCACGGGTCGCCACCCACGGCCAACAGGTGGCCCCATTTGGGGGTGTCTTACCCCTCTGCAGAGGTGCAGTTGGTGCATTCTAATGCCTCAGCCGACAGGGGAGTAGAGTATTCGACTGGGAACCTCAAGGTTCCTGGTTCGATACCGGCCCTTGCCAACTCAACGTATGAGTAGCACAGAGAACTGAGCAGTAAAATAAGGAGCTGATGGTAGGTGTGGCACTGTAACCATTGTCTTTTCATTTAAAAAAAATAACGAACATAAAGAGTTGTTACAAAGAAAAACAGTTACTTCAAGGATCAAATTATCCGATTGGGAAAAAATTACTCCACATTATCTTGAAAAAGCTGATGGTAGGTGTGGTGCTCCACCCCAGATGCAAAAACAATCTCCTTGGTCTAGCACTAGTGAAAAAGGGATAGACTCCCTCGCTGATGGCTGATACCAACTCTAGGCCTCCCCCGACGACTTTAATTTATGGTAAATGGAAAATTACAATTAACCGTTGTAAAAGTTATTGACGGCAGTTCCCCTTTCACTGACATCAACCACTCTTTCTCCTCCTCTCTCTCTCTCCTTCAACTACTCCCCCCCAACAATTCTTTCTTCTCCTTTCTCTCCTTCAACTACTCTTTCTTCTCCTCTATCATTAGATTACTTTCTCCCTCTCTCTCCCTCAACTACTCTTCCTCCTCCTCTCTTTCAACTACTCTTCCTCCTCCTCTCTTTCAACTACTCTTCCTCCTCCTCTCTTTCAACTACTCTTTCTCCCCTCTCTCCCCTCAACTAATCTTCTCTTCCTACCAATCTCCATTTTTTTCCTCCTCTCTCTCTCTCCCTCTTTCTTTCTCCTTTCTTCTCCTCTCTCTCTCCCTCTACTTTCTTCTCTCTCTTTCACTCAACTATTTTCTCCTCCCCTCTCTCCTTCAACTACTCTTTCTCCTCCCCTCTCTCCCTTCAACTACTCTTTCTTCTCCTCTCTCCCCCTCAACTACTCTTTCTCTCTCCCTCAACTGCTTTCTCTCACTCTCTCCCCCAACTTATCCTCTTCTTCTCTTCCTACCAATCCTCCATTTTGTTTTTTTTTGTCACCCATTTTTCTGTCAATTGCAAGAAACCAAAGATAAAGAATATCAAAATAAGCCTTATCATCAAGAGAAAATTGCCAATGCCTACTGCCTAACCCTAACCCTCCTAACCCTAACCCAACTGCCGATTCCTCTTTGAATCAACCAAACCTCATCCATCAATTTTCGCAAAGGTTTCTTCCTAATCATTTCCTATTCAATTTCTCTGATGGATTCTTCATTTTGGGAGTATTTCTCTTTCTAGAGAATTCAAATGATTCCTCTGAGGAGAAAATGGAATAGAAAACTACAAAAGAGTTTCGGTTATTTCCTATAAATCCAACATAAACAAAGGGGAACCACTCTTGACTGATAAATTATTTATCTATTGATCTACTGGGAAAAAAGAAGACGGGGTTAGGTTTAGGTTTAGTTTGATGGGAAAATAAATAAACATTTTATCAGTCAAGAGTGGTTCCCCTTTGTTTATGTTAGACTTATAGGAAATAACTGGAGCTTCTGTAGGGAGTTATCAGAAAGGTATTGTTTGTTTTGTTTTATGGCATATGAACCTCATTGGGTCATTTAATGCCGAAAAGTTTTGAAATAAATTCATTTAATGTCTTTTGTGTTCAAAAACTGAATAACTGCATGAAGTTCACACTTGGTGGTATCATCACTCGGGAGCTCCATCAGAAATTACTGGGTTTGTTTTGTTTTATGGCATATCAACCTCAGTGGGTCATTTAATGCTGGCAAAGTTTTGAAAGATTTGTAGCGATAGTTTATAGGAAGAAATTTTTCAACTCAATTTTTTTTAATAAACAAATTTTCTATTTAACCCATAGATGCGACCATAACAGGTACTACCACTATGAGTCACAGTGGACCTGGGAGTAATGGTAATGAAGGGGTACTCCACATTCCCCAAACCTCCAGAACTGGAACCTCACCATCAGGTAGAGTTTAATATCATACCCAAGACATGAAGACCTTCAGCCACCATCTTTTAGCACATAAAAGGGTTTGGGCTTGCCATAAGAACAATAGGATTGGGACAATCATATAGGTGCTAGGGCTTGATATGACCAGCCTATTGATCAGAGGGGGCCTCTCCGACCACCTAAGTAAGGGCTTAAGTGGAGTGATGCATGTAATGAACTGCTCATCCACCAGGATTCTGTCCTTAAGCATCAGGTGGCCTAAGAGGAAGGAGGAGGAGAAAAAGAAGAGGAAGAGGGAGGAGAGAAACCCAAAAGAGGAAGGGGGAGGAGAGAAACCCAAAAGAGGAAGGGGGAGGAGAGAAACCCAAAAGAGGAAGGGGAGGAGGAAGGGGGGAGGAGAGAAACCCAAAAGAGGAAGAAAGAGGAGAATACCGGAGGAGGAAATTGAAGAAAATTAAGAACGCAATACAAAATAAAGAACATTTGGAATTTAAAAAAAAAAAAAAAAAAAAAAAAAAAAAAATTTCCAAAGATTTTCGGAGTTTTCATTATTTCCGATTTCCAAATCCATCAAGTGATAATTGTTCAGCGTCGTTTGCCAAATGATTCTTTTCTCAATTCAGAAATCTTTCCCCAGAAATATCCATCCATAGCATCACTCAAAAAGCATAACAATCTTGACAAGAGATGAAATGAAAGACAATTATTCCTTTCTTTAAAGAAGGAAGAATAACAACAATTGGCAACACAATTAGAAAAATGAATGAAAGAAGAACAAAAAAGGGGGGGAGGGAAAAAGGGGGGAGGGAAAAATTGATTAAAAATGGTAACAATAACCAGATGATGTTTTTGGAAAACAAATTGGAAAAGAGAAAATAAAATTGGTTTTCATCAGATTTTGCTCAAGCAACAAACAGCATATAATATGGTTTCACTAACATATATATATCTATTATTATACTAAAGCTGAGTTAATCAACTTTTGCTCCCTAAAGGCTTTTTTACTGTTTAGATTAATGACATAAAAATTATACTAAATTATTCCTTACTTTTAGGATTTGAATATGTTTGAAAAAAAAATTCTGTTTTAATTGGTTCTAATTAGTTGTAATTTGCAATCAAGTCCAAAACCGACCAATCTCTTAATTTACTCTGTGTCTATCTCTTTCTTTCCCCTCTATGTATCTCTTGACTACCTCCTCGTTATATAATGTTAGTTTCTCTGGAGAGTAGAGATAGAGAGAGGGGTGGGGTGGGGATGGGGGGAATTGATTAAAAAATGGTAACAATAAACAGATGATGTTTTTGGAAAACAAATTGGAAAAGAAAAAAAGAAAATTGGTTTTCATCAGATTTTGCTCAAGCAACAAACAGCATATAATATGGTTTCACTAATATATATCACACAATGCTGTTAAAGAGAAAACAATTTATAATATAATCATAGCTGATACTGATCAATATTTTGATTTTACAAAAATCATCATCAGAGCTCATTTACTCCGTGGTGTTTGGGTTGGAGATAAATGTCAAATCAGTTCACAAAAACAATCATTTATGAAATACAGAACATAAAAAAAAATAATTAATCATAAAAATTCCTTTTCTAAAAATCTTTTGAATTCCAACCGTCACATTTTTTAATACCCATCCCCTTTAGAGTAAGTTAATTCGTCTTGTTGCCAACATCTCAAAATCAGCTACAATGGAGAGTTCACCGACAAAAAAGATATACATATCGGCATGACCGATAAAAATATGGCGCAAATGCCCACATTGGTGAATATTGTAACAACTTTCGTTCGTTTTTGCAGAATTAAGGTTTTTTGTTTTTGTGAACTGATTTGACATTTTTCTCCGACCCAAACACCACGGAGTGAATGAGCTCTGATGATGATTTTTGTAAAATCGAAATATTGATCAGTATCAGCTATGATTATATTATAAATTGTTTTCTTCTTTAACAGCATTGTGTGATGTTTTCATTCCACCTTTTCATACTCATATTGTCGGATTCATTTCCTTTCTTTTAACTTATATATATTATATATATATTATATATATATTGTCTCCAACGATTTTTTATATCTGCTCAAAAAATATTTTAAAAATCACTCTGATGAAGGTCGTAAAAAATCTCTCTGTGTACGGAATATTTTATACATTTTTCCTATTATTATTATTATCACCATTTCAATTCCATCTGATTATTTTAATAATAATAATAACGTAAATCCGTATACATTTTGATAAACAGACCGAAACACATGTGTAAGTGATATCGATTAAAAGTGATATCGATAAAATTCATTTTTATCCATCTACAGTTCTTTTCTTTACTCATTTTTTCCTCATATATATATATATATATATATTATACTAAAGCTGAGTTAATCAACTTTTGCTCCCTAAAGGCTTTTTTATTGTTTAGTTTAATGACATGAAAATTATACTAAATTATTCCTTACTTTTAGGATTTAAATATGTTTGAAAAAAGATTTTGTTTTAATTGGTTCTAATTAGTTGTAATTTGCAATTAAGTCAAAAACCGACCAATCTCTTAATTTACTCTGACTGTGTCTATCTCTTTCTTCCCCTCTATGTATCTCTTGACTACCTCCTCGTTATATAATGTTAGTTTCTCTGGAGAGAGAGAGAGAGAGTTGGGAGAATTTGAAATATATTTCTATGTTAAATTTCACAACCAGCAACTCATAGCTTAAATGAGGTCAAACATTCCCTTAGAAAGCCTACAAAATGATTTTACGGTTTCATCAGGCCGGATTTATTTATTTAAAAAAAAAGATTTATTCGCTTTGCTAACACCCTTTTCCCTAATCTCAATTATCTACCCAGAGCTGAATGGGTGACCCAATATTTCACGTTTAGTCTAGTTATTATACTAAAGCTGAGCAAATCAATGTTTGTCTCCTAAAGGCTTTTTTACTGTTTAGTTTAATGACACAAAAAAGTTATATTAAATTATTCCTTAGTTTTAGGATTAATTATGTTTTAGAAAAATTAGCCCAGAAATTGGTTAGAAAATTTAGTGATTTCAATATCTAAAACAGAAAAGGATGTCCTCTTATTTTACTAAGATGAAACGAATATTATAACTAGAATTCAAATTGAAAATATACCCCTCATCACGGACACCTGATATGCTGATTTTTTAACTCAGCAATTAAGCTGTAACAGGGATAACATGATTTCAATATTTAAAATAGAAATGGTTGTCATTTTATTTCACTAAGATGAAATGAATAAGATAACTAAAATTAAAATTGAAAATCCCTCCCCCCATCATCGCCGACACCTCTTACTTCATTAATTAAGCTGTAACGGAGATAACATTTTAAAAGATTGAAATCTATTTCCTCAAATGAAGGCAAAGTTTTGAAGAAAAATATTTTGTGGCGTAATTCTTTCTGTTAACTTGCAGCTTTTGCCATATGGGAGATGTTACAATTCCAAAATCAACCTACCCTAATTTATATTGACATATCTCTCAATTTCTACAATAATTAGCTGTAAAATTAACAAAAATATTATTTCCCCAACTCTCAGACAAAAAAAGCAGGAAACTTGAGTTTCCAATTCCATCTTTCATTAATTATGGTTAGCAAGCTAGACTCACAGACCATTGATAGTGAGTTTGATTCTCACTGGATGCCCCTTATTTTGGTCTTGTGCCACATCTAAGCTAAGCTTAGTAAATAACTATAAGACACATTGTGGGCACCTCCCGTGGTGTAATAGTTATCAAGCTAGACTCGCAGATACTGAGTTTGATTCTCACTGGGCGCCCCATACTACTGGCCTTGTGCCACAGCTAAGCTTAGCTTAGTAAATAACTATTGGGCATCTCATGTGGTGTGATGGTTAGCAAACTAGACTCGTAGACCATTGATAGTGAGTTCGATTCTCACTGGGCGCCCCATACTTCTGACTTTGTGCCACATCTAAGCTAAGCTTAGTAAATAACTATTAGGCACCTCATGTGGTGTAAAGCTAGGTTTGCAGACCATAGGTAGTGAGTTCGATTCTCACTGGGTGCTCCATACTTCTGGTCTTGTGGCACATCTAAGCTAAGCTTAGTAATTAACAACATATCTAACTAACTCATTTTAAAGGAGCTGGGAATATATGAAGTCCCCGATTGCAAGAAAGATTTTTAATTTTTTTTTTTTTTTTTACAATTTATGTTGTCAAGAGAGATAAGAGGAAAGGAAGAAGCGGTTGCCAAGGCAACAATCTATCACATTGTCATTTGTCGGGGCATGAACGCAATATGTGACACCTGAGCAGGAATTGTTATGACAGTGCTCTTGAGTTCACTTCAGCACAAAGGTAAATTACCTGTGCGGAGTGGGGAGAAGGAAGAGGTGGAGATAAATAGCTAAAGATAAGAGAGGGGTGGAGGGAAAAGGGGGAGAGAGAGAGAGAGAGAATTGGAAATAAATCAGAGTGAAAAGAGGATGTGAAAGAGAGAAAGAGAGAGAAAGATAGAGAGAAAGAGAGAAGGAGAGAGAAAGAGAAAGAGAGAAGGGGAGAGAGAAAGAGAAAGAGAGAAGGAGAGAGAGAAAGAGAAAGAGAGAAGGAGAGAGAGAAAGAGAAAGAGAGAAGGAGAGAGAGAGAAAGAGAGAAGGAGAGAGAGAGAAAGAGAGAGAGAGAGAGAGAGAGAGAGAGGGAGAGAGAGAGGGAGAGAGAGGGAGAAAGAGAGAGAGAGGGAGAGAATATCTAGAGTAGGTAGAGAGAAAGTGATGTAGAGAGAGAGAGAAGAGAGAGAGAGAAAGTGTATTTAAAGAAGAGGTAGTGTACTATATTGAAGAGAGAGAGAGTGAAGAGAGAAAAATGAATCAAGCCAAGAAAGTAGATCTTGCAGAAAAAGAGAGAAAGATGTAGAGAGAGAGAGAGAGATAGATGTAGAGAGAGAGAGAGAGAGAGAGAGAGAGAGAGATGTATTAAGAGAGAGAGAGAAAGAAAGATATATAAAGGGAGAGAGAGAAAGAAAGATGTATAAAGAGGGAGAGAGAGAAAGAAAGATGTATAAAGAGGGAGAGAGAGAAATAAAGATGTATAAAGAGGGAGAGAGAGAGAAAGATGTATAAAGAGAGAGAGAGAGAAAGATGTATAAAGAGAGAGAGAAAGAAAGATGTATAAAGAGGGAGAGAGAAAGAAAGATGTATAAAGAGAGAGAGAGAAAGAAAGATGTATAAAGAGAGAGAGAGAGAAGAAAGAAAGATCTATAAAAAGAGAGAAAGATGTATAAACAGAGAAAGAGAGAGAGGGAAAGATGTATAAACAGAGAGAGAGAGAGAGAGAGAGAGATGTATAAACAGAGAGAGAGAGAGAAAGAAAGATGTATAAAGAGAGAGAAAGAGAGAAAGATGTATAAACAGAGAGAGAGAGAGATAGAAAGATGTATAAGAGAGATGAGAGAGAGAGAGAAGATGTAAATTAAGAGAATTGAAACATTGATTTGTTGCTTATATTTCTTTTCTATCTCATGACACATTTTCTTGTGTTCAAATGGATGCGAATTATAATTAATATCAGACAGGAGAAGAAAAGAAAAGAAAACGCTTTATGTTAATATTTTAATGGAAAAATAATTAACCATACTGATATTGACTTTCAAAGAAGTGATAAAATTTCATAGAAATATCATCAACTCGGTCCATAATGATATTGATGCTTCTATCTAGAATTCAGTATTTCATGTGGAAATTCATTAGCCCAGTCGGTAGGAATCACAAGGTTCCTGGTTCGATATCGGCCCTCGCCAACTCAGCATATGAGTAGCACAGGGGTATGTGCGGTAAAGTAAGGAGCTAATGGTAGGTGTGGCACTCCACCCCAAATGCAAAAAGCAATCTCTTTGGTCTAGTGCTAGTGAAAAGGGGATAGACTCCCTCGCTGTCAGGTTAATACTGACATTAGGCCACCCTGTTGACGACTTTTATAATAGACAACTATCCATGATGATACTGATGCTTCTATCTAGCATTAATGTTATCAAGAGATTGACTTTGGTTTTGTTTGTTTTGTTTTATTTTACGGCATATCAACCTCAGTGGGTCATTTAATGCCAATAAAATTTTGAATTCATTATTAACGGATACTCAACTTTTTTTTATAAATACATTTTTCTATTTAACTCATAGATGGAACCCTAACAGGTACTGCCACTCCGGGTCAGAGTGGACTTGGGAGCAATGGTGATGAAGGGGTGCTCCACATTCCCCAAACCTCCAGAACTGAAACCTCACCATCAGATAAAGTATAACATCATTCCCAAGACACTAAGACCCTCAGCCAATGCCTTCTAGCACATATATGATAAAAAGGGTTGGGGGGTTTGCCATAAGGGTAATATGGTTGGGGTAATCATATAGATGCTAGGGCTTGACATGACCAGCTGATTGATCAAAGGGGGCCCTCTCTCAGTAAGAATACAGTCAAAGACTTCATAAAACAATATTACAACATATAAAAAGGAAATGAACACACAGACACAAGCGCGCGCGCACACACAAACAAGCATAGTCTCTCAATAACACTGGTTTACAAAAAAATATTTTTTGTCTGAGGCAAGAATGTGAATAGGTGTTTTTTACTAATTTGGGTGTGCTGAATTCAAATTTATAAACAGTTTTGCTCTATCACCTCTAGTTTTCTGTCTTTTGAATACTCATTTTAGTATATACGTGCTTATTTCAACAGTTACAGCAGCTTATTACAGATAAAACAGGATAGATAAAGAACATTGACGGAATAAATATACTTGGATGACACAATGTACACAATTCAGAAAGAATTGGCCTTGTTGAGGCATCCTCAATGTTTTGACGAGCTTGACAGTGCACACTCGCAGAATAATGTGAATGTGTGCGAGATCCGCTGACTTGTATACATAACCTTTTGCACTGTCCATAAACACACATACACATTCATAACACCACCACATACATACGCACAATATCTCATCCAATCATATACATCTTATGTCTGTAAAACTTTTTGAAATTTTCGATTTTCCTTGCATTTGAACCAACGTCACCTGAAGAATGTTTGTGGTTATGCATGCATGAAACCAAATGGGCATAACTGTTCCTTTGTCATCAAATAAATAGATATGTAAAACCTTTATATATTTATTTTATTATATAATAGCTCTATTTTTTATATCGAGCACTCTCCCAATAATACTGCACTTTGGCACACCATTCCAGTAAAAGCTGAAACAGTGACAATCCCACGCTATATTTATATATATACATTAGTTATATATATACATTTTTGATCATAACCATACCTTTGACTTTTAAGGTGCCAAAATATTAACCCACATACACGATAGAACACTACGTAGAATTATGGAATCTTGCATTATTCTTACCCATAAAACCATACCCCAAAGACAAGGCTTTTTTAATATATCCCTTTATTTAGCGACACTTGTAGTCAGAAACCATAAAATCCCCTTCACATGACATTTTCTGTTATATAATTCCGAACAAATTTTAAATTTTCACATTATCCAAAAAATAAAAATAAAACCTTACAACCGTTCATACTTTTTTTTACTTTATATATAAGAAAAACAAAAAATAGAAAATTTACAATATTAATTACAAAACTAAAAATTATTTTTCTATAAATCTGTTGAAGACCAACCATCAACAGGCTAATACTCATCCCATTTTGAATAAGAGAATTCGTCTAGTGTCAAAATTGTTAATATGTCTTCTTTTTTAAAAACTGTTACAATAAGAGATACATAATCTGATGACCGAGAAAAATGCAGCGGAAGTGCTCACATTCGAAATTATTGTATAACTTTTTTTTTCTTTTATGCAACATCAAGGTTTTTGTTTTGAACTCGTATGACTTTTATCTCCGCTCTTAACAACATGGAGTATAAACAAGCTCTGATGATGATTTTCATAAAATCGAAATATTGTTCAATATCAGCTATGTTATAAAATGTTTTCATTTTAACAGCATTTTGTGGTGTTTTCATATCTTTTTATATATACTCAGTTATATATATATATATTTCCTAGTTTTCAATAATTTCCCGTGTTGTATTTTCCAACTAAACATTTTATTAGTCATACATGGCATAGCATGCTATCAAAATTGCATTTGGAGATTCCCCAGTGGATACGGACCAGCAAACATTATAGCTAGAAAATTGATTATATCAATTTCTATAGTTACACGTGGCATAGCTTTAGGAATTTCTCTATTAATAATGGAGATTCAATGTATTTTTGTCTGTAACCGAAACTATGTCAGTTCTTACGTAACAGTAATTTAAAAAAAAAATTGATGACAAATCAGTTAAGAGTCAAATTTTCACAAACATTTTGATACTTATCTACCTTTGTTGAAGTCAGTCAGTCTCCTATTGGTTTGAACAATGTGACTGGCCAAGCACAACTGAACCAGTGTCAAGACAACTGGTACTTATGGGAATTCAGAACAGTCCACTCATGCATTTGGATGATTCCATTCCCTGAGTCCTGATTGGCTGCTTGGTTTGTATGATCCTCTGAGGCTTCATAAATTCTGCCACTTTGCAGTGGTCTTTACAGCATACCAGAATCGTATTAGGTTATGACTGCTTGCTGTCTTGTCAATTCAACGGTAATTGGACTTAGTATGATTATTCTACAACCTTAAGATGAATTTATGTTTAAAATAGTTTTTTCCTAAAATATATTGGGGGAAATATTTTTTTTTACTAGGTTGACCCCTATTATTTGATTTTATGAAATCTAAACAAAATATTTTACTTGTACGTTTTTTTAAATTTTTCTCTAAATATAAGAATCTGAATAATTAAATCAGAAATTTTTAGTAACGTTTTAGAGGTCCTTACCATACATAAAACAAAACAAATATCCCACTGAACCTTTTCTGACTCTGGAATCTTCTTGTATTAATCAGGAGACAAAAGAATGAAAAGAAGGTTCCCAAGTTCGATAAGGTCCCCCAAGTCCTACAAGAAATACTTGAAGAAGGCCAGAGGGCAAATCAATCAAACTGTGCCTATATATATAAGTAAAGAAATAACGAAAGACTTAGAGATTTAGCATTATAGTCTATTTCAGGGAGCTTAGACAAAGTGTCTAACTCTCCCGACTCATCAGATGCGAATCGCATCTAAAAACTTCAGAGAAATAGTGTAGATAACAATAAAGATGACGACAATAATCCAAATAATCCAAATTATCAAGCCTCATCTCAAAAATTCAAAGAAATAGTGTAGATAACAATAAAGATGACGACAATAGTCCAAATAATCCAAATTATCAAGCCTCATCTAAAAATTCAGAGAAATAGTGTAGATAACAAGAAAGATGAGCACAATAATCCAAATAATTCAAATTATCAAACTTTCTCTCAAAATTCATTGGGAGATGGTCGTTCACCTGCGTGTCAGCTTGGAAACTATTCTTGACAAATTACAAGTCACCAGTGGTTGTTCCAACAGACGACTGTGAATCTTGTATCAATGACACATTTGGTTGGAAGGAAATGAATTAACTCTTAACATCCTATACCACCTCATTCCACCTAGCCGGAAGTCACATTCGTTTTCCTAATCTGACCCAAACGATAACCTTTGTTTAAATATAATATTAAACATATTTAGAAGTCTTTGATTTAAGGGAAATAACAGGTAACTTTAAATGAAAAGGCCATTTTTAGCCATTTATTGATAAATTCTTATAGGAATAGGGCTCTGGACTTGGAAAGCCTTTGTTTAAATGTAATATTAAACATATTTAGAAGTCTTTGATTTAAGGGAAATAACAGGTAACTTTAAATGAAAAGGCCATTTTTAGCCATTTATTGATAAATCCTTATAGGAATGGGGCTCTGGACTTGGAAAGCCTTTGTTTAAATGTAATATTAAACATATTTAGCAGTCTTTCATTTAAGGGAAATAACAGGTAACTTTAAATGAAAAGGCCATTTTTAGCCATTTATTGATAAATCCATATAGGAAAAGGGATCTGGACTTGGAAAGCCTTTATTTAAATGTAATATTAAACATATTTAGAAGTCTTTGATTTAAGGGAAATAACAGGTAACTTTAAATGAAGAGGACATTTTTAGCCATTTATTGATAAATCCTTATAAGAAAAGGGATCTGGACTTGGAAAGCTTTTGTTTAAATGTAATATTAAACATATTTAGAAGTCTTTGATTTAAGGGAAATAACAGGTAACTTTAAATGAAGAGGACATTTTTAGCCATTTATTGATAAATCCTTATAAGAAAAGGGATCTGGACTTGGAAAGCCTTTGTTTAAATGTAATATTAAACATATTTAGAAGTCTTTATTTTAAAGGAAATAACAGGTAAATTTTATTGATAAATCCTTATAGGAATGGGGCTCTGCACTTGGAAAGCCTTTGTTTAAATGTAATATTAAACATATTTAGAAGTCTTTGATTTCAGGGAAATAACAGGTAACTTTAAATGAAAAGGCCATTTTTAGCATTTTTGATAGATCCTTGTAGGAATGAGACTCTGGACTTGGAAAATTCTGAACAGGATGTTAAGAGTTAAATGATGAAGATGGAAGACAAAGGAAAAGACAATGGTGAGATAGAAGAGTCCATTAGTAACTGGGTGGTCACAGCTGGCGCCTAATGCATTTGTGTCTGAAATTCTGCAGAACCAACAAGTCCATATCATCATCATCATCATCATGACAAAGAGAGACAAAAGGAAAATAAGTTTGTCTCTGTTTATGTTGTGGCCAGAAACAATAATGGATTTGCTTTATTTGTATTTTTATCACAAAGTAATTGTAATCAAACAAATCTCATTGGGAGATTTCTTGTTTGTAAACAATTTTCTCATAAAACTTTACACACCAGAATGTCTATAGGAAGCGTGTGGTGTAATGGTTAAAGTCATGGGAAATGGACTCGTCGCTCCGAGTTCCAATCCTGGACGTGGTAATTGCATTTCACTTAGCGCTAATACCCTTGGGAAAGGTATGAATCCTACTCTCCCTCCAGCTATGGGCAAATAGTAGGGCAGACTGGGCACTTTAACCTTGGTTAGGCAACTGGTCTAGGAGAAGGAAAACTCTGAATTCAAATCTGTTAAACTCTGCTTAAGAAATTGACTTTGTGTCGCATCCTGCTTGTGCGGAGGGGTTGGTAAATACATATACACCAGCGTGTCAGCTTGGAAACTCTGATTGACAGATCACAAGTCACCAGTAGTCGTTCCAAACCGACGACTGTGTCAATGGCACATTTGGTTGGAAGGAAACAAATTAAATGATTTTTTTTTTTTTTTTTTTTTACAAACGACTGAAAATAAAATATTAAAAAGTTAGGTACCTCCAATTTGACATGTCAAATTTACCTCCCCCCTTCATATTTAACACATATGAAACTTTCATAAGGGTTAATATTATTTTTGAACCATTTAAAAGAAAAAACATTAAAAAAACTCCTGATGATTTTTTAATAATTTCTTCAGCTTACGGAAATAATGAAAATTATGAACGAAAACAATGTTTACATTTTCACACTGTTAAATCAATTGAAATTTAACGTAGCTAAAAATAAGTTATGACTAGAAGCTTTTTAAAAAATTCTATGAAAAATCAACTAACAGTCAAATTTTTACGAATATTTTGGTAATTACTTAACGTTGATGAAATTATGTTTAAAATAAGTTTTTCCTAAAATATGTTAAGGGAAAATATTAATTATTCATCTGTTGATGAAAATATGTTTGAAATACGTTTCTTAAAATATATTTATAAAATATCGCGCAGGGGGGAGGGGCGCTATTTTATTTTATGAAATCTGGATAAAAAATGATTTTTAATTTTTTTCTATAAAGAAAAGAGTCTGAATAAATATATCAGAAGATTTTTATAAGTATTGTGACACCCTATCGGTATGTGCACTAATACGCATATCGATAAGACCGACAAACGATTCAGTCTAAAAGGTAGATTTGTAAATGAGTGGGCGAGTGCGTAGGCGACTAGCGAACAGGAAAGCTCGTAATCTGTTTAACCCTTACATTTCTATCTTCATGACAAGAAATTCCTAATACTACCCCGCATAAAGGTTAAGAGGGTTACCCCCCCCTTCTTTGAGGTAGCTTCCTGAAAGTGCAGATGACCCAGTGAACTCATCGCTATGGCAACGACCAGAGTGCCAACCCCTTCCCCAACGCCCCAACGGTTCACTGTGATTTTTGGCGCCGAGAATTCGCGCACGACAAAATCACAGTTACAGAATCCGGCCGATGAACAACACGTGAAATATTTGAGCTCTGAGTGAAATCACACATTTTGATTTTTAAGGATGAGTGACTAAGGAGATTGTAAACGATTGACTACGAATTAAAAGCCAGTTCATTTTGGATAGAAGGAATCCACCGATGATAAAAAAAGGAATAAATAAATTGTCAATTGTTTGGATGAGTTATATTTTAAAAAGTATCAAAATTGAAGCTGTATTTACTAAGACTGAAATGAACAATTAAATATTTTCTTCAATATACTCTGTTGAGAGTTTTTGATATAAGGCATGAGGCAAACGGTCACTCCTAAATATAGACTCGTTGACTACCACGTGACCTGAGGAAGATTCCCACTGTCCAATCACTGGCAGTGCTGCTGCTGCTGTTGGTGTATTTATAGAGGCCTGATTCTAACCTTGGCTCATTGCTATTTGGATTATCTTGGACGTCGGACTTACAAAGAATACTATAACACCGGATTCTTATTGGCTGGCTTGCTTACTTACTACATCTGGAACTAAGGATGCCGACCAGATACTTAACATACTCCTCTTGGCATTCAACACACTTATTGAATTTTCAATTAATAAAACAAAAAGTCATCACATGGTGCTAAGTCTGGCAAGAGGGCAATGCTCAAGAAGTATTTTTACCCAATCCCTGTGACACAAGGTCAATTTTTAAGCAAAGTACAGCTGGTTTGAATTCGGAGTTTTCCTTCTCCTACACTAGTTGACTTAGCAAGGTTAAAGAACAGAGTCTACCCGACTATTTACCAATGAGGGAGAAGAGATCAAGTCATGCCTTTGCCAAGGGTATGAGTATAAAAATTAATGCCAACAGCCTCGTCGGGGGATTTGATCTCTGGTCATCAATTCCATTTCTTACTATGATAAGCGTTACAGTAAACATGATTCAAGTAGTGTCAAGAATTGGCACCAAAATGTCTAGACATTATCACGATTATCTAAATTGCTCAGCTGTGCAAACATCTTCATTTAAAGCTTTAGTTTTGAGACTTTTTGATCTAACCTTATATTTGGTATATTAATGACATCATCTTATTAGAGTTATTAGATAATACTAAAGAATTTACTCATTTAAGAAAATCTAATTTTTATCACTTGTCATGTACTCGTGTATTGTTGATATGTTTGGATATTTGTATTTGTTCGATTGCTCGCCTACTCATTTGACATAAGAACTAACTATTAATTTTATTTGGTATATTAATGACATCATCTTATTAGAGTTATTAGATAATACTAAAGAATTTACTCATTTAAGAAAATCTAATTTTTATCACTTGTCATGTACTCGTGTATTGTTGATATGTTTGGATATTTGTATTTGTTCGATTGCTCGCCTACTCATTTGACATAAGAACTAACTATTAATTTTATTTGGTATATTAATGACATCATCTTATTAGAGTTATTAGATAATACTAAAGAATTTACTCATTTAAGAAAATCTAATTGTTATCACTTGTCATAGTGAAGTATTTATAGATAATAAATGCCATGTATGTTCATTTTGGATAGACGGAATCCACCGATGATAAAAAAGGAATAAAAAAAAAAAAGAAAAGGATTGAATAATTGTTTTTTTTTTTTGACAGGAACTTTTTGATGGATTCTAACGGCAGTATAATTGTCGTTTTTGAAAATAACTTTTTTTGGCGAATTCCAAGGGTACCGTGAGTGAAAAGCAAAATATATCATATTTTCCATTGTATTCTGTGAATTCTTATTGTTTGCTATGTACTCGTGTATTGTTGATATGTTTGGATATTTGTATTTGTTCGATTGCTCGCCTACTCATTTGACATAAGAACTAACTATTAATTTTATTCCCCGACCCCACATAGACTTGTATATATGCTCTTACCCCACTTTCTATTCTTGTATGAAAAGTTGTAATTAGATGTGAATAAATTCTTGTATGTTTATTCGAAGTGTTACGCGTCTTTTCTCCATTCAGCATTGTTGCCTTCCATCGGTTTTCTCCTGCCTCCCCCTTTCACGGGAGCAAAGAGAGGTGTCTGAAATTCCCATCCCTTTGTATTGTATTATTTTTATTTTTACACTGGGACCATCATCGCATTTTTTTTTATTTCTTGCTGCGTGTGCACACTGGTCGACCCCAACAAGTGTGGGTGCATAACAGTTTCTATACGTGATTTTTTTTTTTAGTAAAAAGAACCATGAATACACATTTCTGCTAAAAAACAACAAAAAAGATATCGACCCTGTTGTAAAATAAAAAGGACTGTTTTACTTATTTTTTCAAGATAATGTGGAGTAATTTTTTCCCAATCGGATAATTTGACCTTTGAAGTAACTGTTTTTCTTTGTAACAACTCTTTATGTTTGTTATTTCTTTTTTTCTTTTTTTTAAATGAAAAGACAATGGTTAGTTAGAAGAGTCCATTAGTAACTGGGTGGCCTCTGCTGGTGACTAATACATTTGTGGGTGAAATTCTGCAGAACAGAAAGGTTGACATCATCATCATCATCATCATCATGACAATGAGGAGACAAAGAGAGACAAATGGAAAATGAAANTACTTTGTAGAAGTTGGACAGATGACGGGTGTGACGACGGGGGGTGTGTAGACATGTCGTTATGTTGGGCTAGATGGGGGAGGTAGGCCGTAATATATACTACCTCATGCCTGTGTCAGAGGACCTGTGGGGACGGAATGCGGAAGGAAGGAGTATTCGAAATGTGCGGAGGGAAGGTGGCTATCATATGAGCGCAGTGAGGCTCCATAATCTGCGTGAGACACTAATAGAAAGAATAGGGAGAGGGACGTTAGACGGTGAGGAGATAAAGGTGCGGTGAGATAGATGTAAGATAGATAGATTAGATAGAGATAGCGAGGTGTTGTGTAGGTGTGGATGGTTACCTTCGTTAGGAAATGGAGAGCTAGGCAAGAGGTTGTTTCTTAAACATGTCTACTGTGGACGTAGATTTGTGAGGTAACCCCTTAATAAATCTACTCTTCAAGAGGCGCGTGTCAGAGTTAGGACCTTGGAAGTGGTATGTTCCAGCTTGGCTCGAGAAGGAGGATCGAGCTCTCCCGGCCTCCATAATCTCCCAGATTAAAAAGTATATAGTAGAGAGCAGAGTGAGATGATAAAGATAGGTGCCTGATTGATATATAGATGATCGATTAGAATAGATAGAGCTCCCCGCGTGGGGTTTATGTAGATGGTTACCTTGCGTTAGGAAATGGACTAGGCAAGAGGTGTTTGTATAACATGTCTATGTGGCCTAGATTTTAGGGTACCTTGGATACTATACTACTATTCCGTCGTCAGATAAGACCTGGAAGTAAATTTTAATGGCAAAGACGAAGTGGCGGGTTCCATAATTCTCTCTAGACACTGATGAGGACGTGAGGAAACAGATGAGGATAGCAGTGGAATGGAAAAGGGCGTTGAGGATAGATAAATAGATAGAATAGCGAGGCTGTACGTGGGTGTTAATTGTTAACCTTCGGTGAGTGGACCTGGGGTCAATGGCGAGGAGTAAAAGGCGTTGCCATAATCTCCAGGACACTGATAATAAAATTGGGAGAGATAGACAGAGTGAGATACTAAAGCCGATGTTGTGCGTGCGATAGATAGAATAGAGGTAGATAGATAGATGAGATAGATAGCGGAGTGCCTGGTCTAATGGTACCATTTCGTAGGAAATTAGACAGGACAAGAGGAGTTTAAACATGTTCTATTTGTTGTAACCCTGAACCAAAGGTTACCTAAATGATATAATAACCAAACTCGGAAAGTTGGGGAATTTAAATGGAATCTTTTATAGGATTACCAAAATACCATTCTCGCCCGCGCATGCGATAGATTAAGTAGGTAAACCACTGGGCTAGTAGTATTATTGAGCGGTACTCAAATCCGCTATATAAATCCCGGGGTTATTCGGGAATGAGGATTGAGACATTACCCATTAATTTCAAGACTAGGGATAGGTGAACACTCTTATTGGACAAGAGTTGGGAGCTTAGCACTTCTTCGACGTGGGCGTGGTAGTGGGGGTCAAAAAACATATATGGTGATTGATGTTGTTTTTACGTTTGAGATTTTCAAAATGTTGGACATTTTTTAAGTAGAATTTCAATTCTATTTGGTCTCATGTATATTTTGATTTTAAATATCTTCAAATATTAAATCAGAATATCATATAATTTCTTGGCACCAAAGAGCAAGAATGGGTGTATTTTGATTTACTTTTAATGTTGTACGTATATTTTGCGTTTGTCATATATTGTTTTTATTTCATAGTTTCTTCCGGACACATAATATTACAACAACTGCCCCGTTTATATATTTACTAGAAGCGACAACCACGGCGGTCACCTGGGTAGTAGAGGAGAAAGTGGCTCACCAAGAAAACGAAAAAGAAAAGACCAAAAAGAAAAAAAAAAACAACCTCTCGGTAGGGTTAAGCAAATAGTCGTTGCAGATCCGTTGATACTAAATAGCGAAGATTAAATCCATCGCTGGATGATGCCCCATAAAATCCCGACCGTAAAAAAGACCTAATAGACGTCAGGGAATTTTTTTCCCGGAATAATATATATTGAACTTAAGAATCTTTATTATTTTTGCCACAGAAAGGGCATGCTTTGGTGTATAGAGTGATATGTGCATATAATACTTTACTTTGTCGTTAATTGTTTTATTTTCATAGTTCTCCGGTAATCCATACACACCAACTTTCCCTTTATATAGTTCTAGAATCGGCTTACCCGGCCCGTTTGCCTGGACGTGTTGAAAGGGTTAATAATAAAAAGTTAGTCTCGCCAAATCCCATTCATGTTGGTTAACAAAATGGGAGATTTACGTTTTTAATCACGAACGCAACCAATGACCTTCCCTTCTCTTTGTCAATTCAAATTCCATAATTTCCTAAATATCACTCCCAGAAATTCAATGAAAATCTCATATTTTTGCCTGCAAAGTGCAGCTCTTGCCGATAGTGGAAGTGTAGTACTATGAGAAATATACTTTATCGTTAACTGTTTTATTTTTGTAATTTTCAACTTAGACATACATACACACCAACTGCCCTTCATATTTGTAGAGTGTTAGAGCGGGCCCGCTTTGTTTCCTTCAGCCCCTTCATTTGAAACATGTCAGATCTTTGAAATGGGCACAGAAGCGTGAGGAATGCACTGCATAAGAGTGGAATTTTGGGAGATATTTGTCAGAGTGGTGGATGCTATATGGTGCCTTGAAAAGTACAAAGGATTCCTCTCACACGGGGCCATCGCTTTAAGAAGACAAGAAACGGCATGACAACAATCTCAAAATACTACGCTAATATAAAACGTGTCCAAATTAGCATCTGACAGAAAAACCCTTTCTCATCGAGTAGCCACTACAGATACACCTCACATAAAAATTATCGATAGCAGTATCTGATTTATCTTCAGTCGATTAGTGTATTCAACTAGAAACCTAACAAGGGTTCTTTGATCCGATACCGGTTCTCGCCAACTCAGCGTTTATAGTAGCACAGGGGTCTGTTGCAGTAAAGTTAGGAGAATGATGGTAGATGTTGGCGCTTCCATTTCTGACACCAAAACCAAGGTTTCTCCTTGGGTCCATTTTCTCATTAGTGTCTACTAATAAGACCAGGCGGCCGAATAACTGGTTCTTAAAGGTACAGCACCCAGAAAAGAACAGCTGTATGGCCACTTACCTCCTATCATTACCAAACTCTTTTAGGGCGTAAGACGAATAGACCATGACGTGAACATTAGATAACGTTGCTGGTTTCTTTTAAGTCGATTTGGCAGTAGGGGCAAGAAAAAAAAGATCCAATTCTATTTTCAATGTCCACCCTGTCAGCTGGGGCGTAGTATTAGTATATTACCGACTGCCAACTCCTTTGCAGAGGGGTAAGACGGTTCACCCCAATGGAGGGGCACCTGTTGGCCGTGGGTGGCGACCCATGATGCATGCTTAAGGATAGCCGCCCAGGCGAGCATGAGCAGTTTGCATTGACTTGCAATTACTCCCACTTTGCCTATCTTGGGCACTTTTGACGGGGAGCGGTCGGCAGAGGCCCCCTCCGAATTTACCGGCTGGCCACGTTTCAAGCCACCAGCCTAGCAGCCTTATTGACGAGTAAGCACAGGATTGTGCGGGTAAAGGGTTAAGAGGCCCCCGATGGTAGTTGTGCGCGCTTCCATTCAGACACCCAAAGCAATCTCCTTGGAGTTTTATTTTCTTCATTAGTGTCTAATAAGGACCAGGCGGAATAACCGGTTTTAACATGTAGAGTCGGATATTTTTGTTTCGTATACTGAAAAGGGAGTCAACCCCTACTGGATGCTCCATGGGCTTAGGCACTAACCGTGCGTTAACGAACCGGGGTAAAATTATGAAGGACCCTTCATCCTGCGTGGTTCCAATGTTAGCCAAGCTGGATTAGCAGACCGTTGCGCGTGGCTTTGATTTCTCATAGATATGCCCCCATAGTTCTGGGACTTGTGCGCCACATCTAAATCTAAACTCTAGTAATAACTATTTCTTCTCCCCCCAGAATTTTTTTTCGAAATATTCAGATATTATATTAGGGGTGATTTTAACTCTGTCTTCACTTCCTTAAAGTTTTTTTTAAAAAAAATATTTACACTAAATTATGTAAGTGAAAATGTGAAGCTGAATATCCGACGGATATGTTGAAAAGAAAAAAATAAAGGAAAGAAAGCGTGAATGGATAAAATATGATTTTATTCATTTACTGGATACGTGTTTCGGGCGGCAGTAGGTTTATCATGCACACATGCACTCTATCTCCGTATCTTAAATCGCTTTAATTTTTTAAAAAAATAATAATAGATGGGATGCAATGTGTGCAATGAGAAAGGCGCTGCCGCGAAAGACAGTGCAGTTTAAAAAATGAAATTAAAATCCTATTTTTATTTCCCTTTCAACATTTTTCTTTCCTTATTTTTCTTTCAACATAGAGTCGAACTTCCATCAACACAAAATGGTGAAATTATTAAAAAACTCTTTAAGGAATGTAGCTGAGAGAAGACGTTAAATGCAATATTATTATACGGATTACAATTGGGAAACTATCTTACCCAATATGCCCAGATTAAACATAAATAAACTGTGTATAATTAAATTATCATTTACTGTGGTTAGGGGTATTCCACTGGCCCCTGCCTTGGCTGTTTAAGTGAACCAGGTATTACCCAACCACCGGCATCACAAGCAGGGATTGCCGATACTCGAAGTCAATTTTTCGTTTTTTTAAGCGGACTTTAACAGTTGTATTGATATGTTTCCTCCTCTTAGATCGGTTGTCATTACTTAAGAATTAAAGAGCAATGCTGCCCTGGGATTTTATTTTATCTTTAGTGGCTGGAAGAGATAGTTTGGATTGATTACATTCCCCTTAGATTAGCCACAATCGTTGAAATGCAAACAGTTGTCGCGCAAACGATTCGAAACTCGTTTCGCCGTTATATACATTTCTTTCCATAAACAATTACATTTAACAAGCGACGTATATTTTGTCCAGTTCTTGGCACTGGCATGACCTCTTACTTCTATTCCCCAATTATTTTTCCCTCTTAACGAATTCTTTCTTTCTCTTCGATTTCTGTCTTCTTCTTTCTTCTGAGGTCTTCTTTCTTCAACGCATTACCGGCTGTTAGTCTTCTAGATTGAGTCTTCTCTCTTCTGTCTTCTCTTCTCTCTTTCTTTTTCTCTTCTTCAACGCATTACCTCTCTTCTTCTTCTTTTCTTCTTCTTCTTCTTCTTGGGACTTTTCCTCCATTTTCTTTTTTCAAAATCAACTTCTTATCTGTTTTCTTTAGCATTCCTCAGTTTCACTTTTACATCTCCAGACGACTACAATCCTCTTTCTCTTCTTCTTTCGTTTCTTATTTCTTCTATTGAAATAGAATCTTTTACTATTACATTCTTTCTCTCAACTCCTCTTTCTTCTTCTTCTTCATTCTTCTCTCTCTCCCTTCGGTTCTTCTCCTTACTATTTATCATACAATACTGCCTATTCTTCCCTATTTTCTACTTCGCTTCCTCTTTCTCCTCCTCTTCTCTTCCTCTTTCTTCCTTCAATTTTTCTTCCTTCAGAATTTCTCATCCTTGTTTAATTTATTCTGTCCGATTTCTTCTTCTTCTTTTCTTCTTCATCCTCTTCTTTCTGTCTTCTTCTTCTTTCTTCTTCTTCTTCTTAATTATTATGTTATATTATTATTACTACCATTTATTTCTCTTTCTTAATTACGAGCTTTCCTCACTCCTCCCCTTCTTTCCCTTCTCTAATCTTTCGAATTATATCTCATTGGCCTGTCCTGTCTATGGGTCGTGTTGAACGTCGAGATTGAACATTCGCAAGTAACTACAGAAGAAGAAATTAAACATACATGAACGCACGCTATAATACACCGGGAGTTCTCTTCCGTCTAAGTGTTGGACAGCAGCAAAGCATCGGTGATCGTTTCATATCCACTGTGCTCCTTTAACAGTATCAATAGTTATGCCTTGTGAGTAGCAGTAGTACTTAAAACTTCATGATTATCAACGATAGTAGGCCCCGGTACTAATAGTTGCTCTTGTTGAGTGTTTGACGCTTGCATTTGTTTGAAAACTGCCCTTTTTTCCGCATCCATTCAATAATCTCACCCTTTGCTGTACCTGGGTGTTGTCCAACAAGCTGAAAGCGGACAGTTCGTCCAGGCTGTAGGGTTTTGTATCGAGTACATGTTTTTGTATGCCTGCACTACTGGATGCCTAACGAAGCGTCGTTAGGAGAATAATGGCTAGATGGGAGCTGCACAAAAGAATGCTACGTGCGACGTCGGTTGAACAAGTTCCGGTGGGAAAACGCACCCACAAGGAAGCAGCTTGTGGACGGTGCCCACTTGCCCCCCCCCCCATCTCACACAAGAACTATTCCGAACTTGAAGACGGATAGGCGGCGGGATGCAGGGACACTGCTGGGAGCAAGGCAGGAGTGGAACTCATAAGGCGACACTCCGGCGTTTCCCCTGTGGAAGCTAACACCATGGACATGCAAGTGTGGTGGTGGGCGCGCCAGCCAAGGACCCGCCTACATTGAGGGCAGCTATGCGAGAGATGCTGGTGTGGCTCCGCAGGAAGGACGGCTCTCAGGTGGCAGAGAAGGTAGGGTGAAGATTGAGGACGAGGAGTTTGTCACGAAATATCTTGAAATTGATGTACAGCGTTATTTCTTTATAAACGTCGTAAACTACGATTGATCACAGGGGGGAACCACTTCCGTTAAGGACTGAAAAATGGATTTATTTATGGGCTCCTATAAACTAGCCCTTAAAACTAACCAGTGAACACCCCCCCGTCTTTCTTATTTTCCTTTTAGTAGAGATCAATAAATAATTTATCAGTCGGGTTCGGAAACAGTTCAAGTAGATTTGTCCCTGGGCAGAGAGTGATAGAGGGTGCCAGCTAAACAAAAGATGCAACGCAGCTATACGCGCCAGTGTTTGAGTGTTGAGAATTTCCGTTGGAAGCAACTGTAAGATGTTATTATATAAAAGGATAGAGGGCCACATTCTCCTCCAGTCGATCTCAGGGCGGAGAGCAAGCCTATCCAGCTAAGACGAACAAGTGTTTCATATTTCGACACTGCTTGGAAAAGGAAATTTGACCGGGCGAAATCTAATGATGGCGTTCCTCTTTGTGGATACCTCAGCTATTTGACTCGGATTGGACAACAAAACTAGCGGTCGTAGGCCGGACCACCGAAGGACTTTGCCGGGATTAATCAGCTGTGACGCAGATACTGGATTGCCGTGAGGAGCGGTCTTTCAGGGCGCAATGATCGGGGTAAAGGACTGCGTCTGTGTTGTGCGTGTGTGATGTGCTGTGTTTGTGTGTGTAGTATGTCGTGCCCGTCGTGTGAGGCAGAGAGGAGACGATGGAGAGAGAGAGAGAGAGAGAGAGG
Organism: Doryteuthis pealeii; assembly: GCA_023376005.1. Taxonomy (NCBI): domain Eukaryota; kingdom Metazoa; phylum Mollusca; class Cephalopoda; order Myopsida; family Loliginidae; genus Doryteuthis; species Doryteuthis pealeii. Next base: position 3,893,530 of record CM042178.1, read on the forward strand.
TAGTCATGGAAATGCCGGTGTCGGCGTAATATGATCGATTTGATTTGTTGGCGATGATGATTTTGGTATTTTGGTGGGCGCATTGTGTAATGAGTTATCGGTTGCGTAGGAAATGCATACGGGGAAGTGGGATGGATGAGGGTGACGAGTTCAAATCCTGGACGGGCGGAGCAACTGGCCCGGGGGACGGTTCGATGTAGTGTGCCGGATATGCAAGAGAAGGACTAGAGGGCGAGAGAGAGAGAGAGAAGTGATAGAGGAGAGAGAGAGAGAAGTGATAGCAGAGAGAGAGAAAAAAAGAAATCCAGGGGAGGAGAGGAGAGAAAATATTATTATATATATATATATATATATATATATATATTATATATATATATATATATATAGAGAGAGAGAGAGAGAGAGAGAGAGAGAGAGAGAGAGAGAGAGAAAAATAAAATGACCAGTTATTTTATCTAAAACTTTTACCATCATATGTCGCCCCGATATAATGCACCAGTTATTTTATTTGAAAAACTTTTACATTTTTTTCAGGTCAGTTAACTTTGAACCACATATCTTTGAGGCGTAAGAAGAATACAGATCCCAAAACATATCGGTGGTCAAAGTTAATTGACCTGAAAAATAAAAGTTTTTTAAATAAAATAACTGGTGCATTCAGGGTGACATATGATGGTGGAATTTATGTCTGTTAAGTAGGATTTAACCAATTTTTTTTCCAGTTATTTTTCTTTTGTTCTGTGTTTGTTTTCAAAATAGGAACAAAATAGAGCCAGCCATATTGGATTGTATATTTTGCTTAAGTAAAATTTCATTCAAAGATAATGGCTTTGCTGAAAAGGTTAAAGCTACTTGATCCTGATTCACCTAACAAAAAAAAAAAAAAAGAGAAAAGAGGAAAAAAAAAATTTATATTGTATATATTCCGAATTATTTGATCCTGATTTAACCTGATAAATGCATTGAACACTCTGGCAAAAATGTTTAATATGTACTTCAATGAGAATTAATTAAAATAAGAAATCTCCCTTGATCGATAATTTCAGACGAACAAATGTTGGAATCCATTTTGTTTGGCCTGAATGACCCTATGACAAAAATCAAACGATCTGTTTGGTACAAATAATGTTCAATATATGTGAAATAATATTGAAAAAAAAATTATCATAGATTTAGGGCCACATTGGGATATTGATTTTGCTATGAAAAAATCAGAAATAATCAATAACTTAAAATTGATTGATTTTAAAACTTTCTTGATAACATTTTTTGATTTCATGGGCAAAAATGTTTTTATAAACAAATTTTACAGACAAAAATAGGTTACAAAAAGTCACCATTTTTTGTGTCCCGGCCCTCAAATTTGGAGAACTAAAAATTGTTATAACTCCGCCAATTTTTCGAATTGGAAGCTCAAATTTGGGGGATTGTCTAACTTTAACATAGTCCATAGCTGTACAAAATTTACAGAAATATTGAAGGGGGTGGGTGACAATTTTACTTTTTTTCTGGATGATTTCACATGGAATTACCCATGAAACGTTTGTGCAGAATTCATTAATTCCATAATTGGTTGCAACAAAACAACTGGGCTAGATAAGGAGGAGGTCCATGATAGGTCAATCAAATTTTTGTAGGGGTCTATGGACTTAAAAGTTTGACAACCGCTGGTCCAATGGAATGAGGAAAAAGAACAAGTTGGAAGGAAGGGTTTGAAAAAAAAGAAAAAAAAACAAAGAAGAAAAATAGAAAAAAGAAACATTAAGAAGTCAATAAAATTCTGAATGAAATGAAAGGAATAAAAAGCTCAGTAGAAAGATTAAATTTTAATTCTGAAAAATAAAATGAAGAAAAAAAGGAAAAAAAAGAAAAAAAAAAAAAAAAAAAAAAAAAATCAAAATTTTTGATGAAAAGATTCCTGACCCAAAAACAGAAAGCACAGAAGGGGGAGGAGGGGGGAGGAGAAACCCATTTCTTCCTGAAGAAATCTTGTGAAAATTCCAAATGGAAGAAGCGGAAAATATTTTTGGGATGAAACAGAGAATGAAAATTGTTTCATGAAGACAACTTGATCGAAAAGGTCATAGACAGTGAATAAACCTTTGATTTTTCAAAATAAAAAGGATTGTCACATTAGGGTAGGTTGATTTTTCACTTTTCTTTTTTAAATATCAAATTCTCTCAAACAGCGAAAGTTGTGTGTTGGTATAATGTATATTGATGCCAAAAACTAGATCTTTTAATTGTACCATTGTTTGAAGAAATAGCATCAAAGATCATCTGCTAAAATGCTCCAAAAATTCCTTGTTTTTGCAAAAGTTAGCCAAGAAATTGGTTAGAAAATTTATCAATTTCAGTATTTAAAAGAGAAAAGATTGTCATTTTAAATGAAATAGATATTTCAATTTATCAATTTCAATATTAAAAACAGAAAAACTTCTAATTTTAAACAAAATGGATGGAATATCATAACTAGAATTCAAATTGTAAATATCCCCATCATCACCGACACTTCGATATGCTATTTTTATCTCATTAATTAAACTGTAACAGTGATAACATTTTAAAAGATTGAAATCTATTTCCTCAAATGAATGCATTTTGAAGAAAAATATTTTGTGTGGTAATTCATGTTAATTTGCAACTTTCACCACATGGGAGATGTTACAGTTCCAAAATCGACCTACCCTAATACAGAAACCTAACATAATTCAACACTCCTTTAGAGTAAAAATGTAAAAAACAAATATGACGAGAATTTTTCTCCTGAAAAATTGATAAGCATTTTCCTGTGTGCTGAAATATTGCACAAATTGGTCAATAGACTATTGCTGCTGAATGAGTCATATATATCAGGTAATCAATGGGCACACCACCAAAATCTGCCGTTGCTTTACAAGCAATATGATATTCAAAAAGATAACTTTAGTTTATGCAATTCATACAATAATAAATAACCTAATAAGCTAAGTAGTCTTGTACCATGTGTGTACATAGACCCTAATTTGAAAGATGACATCGAACATTCTCTTACGTTGTGTGTGTGAGAAAGAGAGGGAGAACGTGTA
>CM042178.1:3899097-3919097 GCA_023376005.1 Doryteuthis pealeii
TTAAATTGCTAAATTTTCTAGGTTAAATTTTGTGAATACAAGGAATTTTTGGTTCATTTAGCGGACTATCCTTGATGCTATTTCCCCAAACAATGAGTAAGAGTTTTAGTTTTTGGTATCACTATTCATTATACCAACACACAACTTTCACTGTTTGAGAGAATTTAATATTTAAAAATGAAAAGTGAAAAATCAACCTACCCTAATGTGACAATCCATTTTATTTTGAAAAATCAAAGGTTTATTCACTGTTTATGACCTTTTCGATCAATTTGTCTTCATAAAACAATTTTCATTCTCTTTTTCATCCAAAAAATATTTTCCGCTTCTTTCATTTGGAATTTTCACAAGATTTCTTCAGGAAGAAATGGATTTCTTCTCACCCCCTCCTCCCCCTTCTGTGCTTTCTGTTTTTGGGTCAGGATTCTTTTCATCAAAAATTTTGATTTTTTTTTTTTTCTATTTTTTCTTCTTTATCTTTTTCCTTTTTTTCTTCATTTTATTTTTCAGAATTTTCGCCATTTTAGACTGTAGTTGAAAATTTTACAGTGGATATCCCTTGTAGCATAAAGTTTGATCCTTGCTTGAAGTAGAAAGATGTAGTATCAGTTTTAATCCTTGTCCAATGATCCGTGCTTAGAGAATTGAATAATCCTTGTCTGTTGTGTTGGGTCTATGCTTCTGCAGCAGGTAATTTAGGACAATTTATCAACACCTTTAAATAGTAAATTTAAATTAAATTAAATTAAATAGTAAATTTAAATAGTTTGGCCGATTCAGCAGTTTTGGAAGAGTTTATAAATATAAGTTGTGATCTTCAGCGCACCTGATACCTGATAATATATATATATATATATATATATATATATATATATATATATATGTGTGAATTTGATATATTGAAAAAAACAAATGATGTTTACAAATGCATAGGATCATCAGGAGAGAATGTGCACCATTTCGGGGCCTTCCTCTCAACGGTTTTAACTGCACATCGTCCCCCCCATCACAATATATATATATTGCCACTTGATCTTATTCTTAACTTATTTTTAATTTATCTTAAGCCTCAATTATAATAAAATTACTGTGAATGCATTTTACACCTTACATATCACTACGCTCACTCATAACAACTCTAATCAAAACAAAACAAATAGATTTGACCCCCCCCTTTCTCTCTTTCCCCCCTTTTTTTAAAACATTATGACACATACAATTGTTAGACAACTGCATCCTAGTAAATAGATTAACACTAATCATTCTAACTTATTGTTTACTTTTCAAATCCCATAATAAATCAACATCCGGTTTGAACTTTTTTGAATCGAAAGTCAGCGTTCTTTCGCAACAAACTTTTTAATGCAATGACCACACACGTGAGATCGACTGCTATTAATTAATCGGTGTCTCGATTATTCAGTGGATTTAACCCTGAAGATCCTTATGGTGAAACTCGAGTAGGTTATCTCTTGTACCCATTTATAATATATATATATTGGTCTTAAGATTGCATAGGTGAGAAACTTTCAGTAACCAGGTGTTGACTCCATGTCCATCATACCTTAACTCCTTATTTGAGTTAAGGTATGATGGACATGGAGTCAACACCTGGTTACTGAAAGTTTCTCACCTATGCAATCTTAAGACCAATATATATATTATAAATGGGTACAAGAGATAACCTACTCGAGTTTCACCATAAGGATCTTCAGGGTTAAATACAAAAAAAGGTAACAATATTTCTTCTTTATCTCTTCCCACTTTATTTTTCATATATATATATATATATATATATATATATATGTGTGTGGGCTTTGGAATTAACCCCTTCCAGCTGGGAAAATTTGTCTCAGGACCGCCCTCGGTGTTAGCAGGCTTTCCATAGCAGACTGTTCATGTCTGAAGCCACCCTGGTGCAACACCATAAAGCCAAAAGGTCCAGAAGAAAGCAGCGGCAACAAAGCACTGGCGCATCAACATCTTCAGGGACAGCCTTCAATGCGGCATCTGTGGTCGTGAATGTTTTTCGGACACTGGACTTCACAGTCACAGGAAGCGCTATAACTTCAGTGCACAAAAAGTATTTTATAGTCTTCCGAGACTGAAATGCCAATGGATGTGTGTGTGTGTGTGTGTGCATGTAATTACACAGAGAAGCATCAAATACTAAAAGCATAAACCAGAATCTGTTCTTGAGAATGAAACACATAAAATTCTCTAGAACTTTGAGATAAAGACGGATCACCCTATCCCAGCCAGGAGACCAGACCTAGCGTTGATTAACAAAAAACGTATCTATATCAACATATCTATATATCCATCTTAGTTTGTTCAGTTCGTATCTATATCTTAGTTCGTTCGTATCTATATATCTCAGTTCGTTCGTATCTATATATCTCAGTTCGTTCGTATCTATATATCTCAGTTCGTTCGTATCTATATATCTCAGTTCGTTCGTATCTGTTCGTTCGTATCTATATCGTTCGTTCGTATCTATCTATCTCTGTTCGTTCGTATCTATCTATCTCTGTTCGTTCGTATCTAGTTCGTTCATCTATCTATCTGTTCGTTCGTATCTATCTATCTCTGTTCGTTCGTATCTATCTAGTTCGTTCGTATCTATCTATCTGTTCGTTCGTATCTATCTATCTCAGTTCGTATCTATCTATCTCAGTTCGTTCGTATCTATCTATCTCAGTTCGTTCGTATCTATCTATCTCAGTTCGTTCGTATCTATCTATCAGTTCGTTCGTATCTATCTATCTCAGTTCGTTCTATCTCAGTTCGTTCGTATCTATCTCAGTTCGTTCAGTTTCGTTCATATCTATATATCATATATTCAGTTCGTTCATATCTATATATCTCAGTTCGTTCATATCTATATATCTCAGTTCGTTTATCTATATATCCATCTCCTGTTTGTATCTATCAATAGCAGGCTGTTAGCATCTATATTCCTATCTATTTTAGTCTATTGTTACATATCGGAGTCCATTGATACCTATCTATCTATTTTAGCCTGTTCATATCTATCAGTCCGTTTGTATCTATCTATTTGTTCTGTTTAGCATTCCTAACATTCTGACAAACACTTGAGAATGATCCCAGACAAAAGGAAAGGAATGAGTTCAATGGATAAAATAAAGAATTCCTTTGAATTGCTAAAAGGTTACCAAGTGCAACAAGGCGCCAAAGAAAACCATTATAAAGAATTCAAAGGAAAAGATATACCAAGCAGTAGAAACCAATGTCTATATATGTTACAATTTATGAGAAACATAAATTGTGACCAGACCCTGTAGCTAGGAACTGAATTCAGGTCTGTCAGATTTAGAAGGCAAGACTTTCTGAGCACACTGCACATTAATCTACAGGTGTTACAATTTATGAGAAACATAAATTGTGACCAGACCCTGTAGCTAGGAACTGAATTCAGGTCTGTCAGATTTAGAAGGCAAGACTTTCTTGCACATTAATCTATAGGTGTTACAATTTATGAGAACATAAATTGTGACCAGACCCTGTAGCTAGGAACTGAATTCAGGTCTGTCAGATTTAGAAGGCAAGACTTTCTGAGCACACTGCACATTAATCTACAGGTGTTACAATTTATGAGAATCATAAATTGTGACCAGACCCTGTAGCTAGGAACTGAATTCAGGTCTATCAGATTTAGAAGACAATACTTTCCGACCACACTGTACATTAATCTACAGGTGTTACAATTTATGAGAATCATAAATTGTGACCAGACCCTGTAGCTAGGAATTAAATTCAGGTCTGTCAGATTTAGAATCAAGGGGTTCATAGAAAAATACCAGTGACTGTTGGTAACCTTTTGATCCCTTGAAACACGCCATGGCAAACACATGATATAGTTTTAGTGAGAGTTAAATTAGATTCAACCCGGGTTTTGGAAGGGAAAGACATAATAGTCTTTCTCTCTCGGGTCATCTTGTCCGTGCAGAATTGATGGAATCATGGGCTAATAAATAAAAGCTTGATCATGCAACAAAATGTCTTGTTTGTTTATATGATTAAAAACAAGTAAAGCCCAGAAGAAGAAGAAGAAATCAGCCCTTAGATAGAAGAACTCAACCAGACAACAAGATATCAACCAGAGCAGATGGCAGGGATCAGTCAGGAGCAGAAGCAATAAGTAACCAGAGTAATCAAGTAAGATCCTCCATCATCGCTTCATTATCCTATTATAATGGAGATTGTGTGTTTATCTGTCTGTAACCGAAACTAAATCACTATTCAAGTCATAATTCCCTTAGTTATTGACGTCACATTTACCATGAATTTATTTTTATTTAAACCTCAATTATTGATAAAATTGTTATACCTTATTAATAATGTTGACCATATCTACCTATTAATAGCATGTATTTATATATACAACAAAATAGCGGTTTACAGTGTGAACGAGAAGGCTAATTTGCATATTGATATTTAAAATTTGATTTTAATAAATATATGCTTAGTATTATTGATTTCTAATTGTTTGGTTTTCTCTTAACGAATCTGAGCAAAGATCTCGGGGATACATCTTAAAAGAAATCCATAAACAAGACGAAAGAACTGTAATTTTATTAAATACTTCATAATCTAACTAAATAGATAAATTAGGAAAAATGAAAGACGGGAGTAAAAGAAAATGATGGAAGAGTTAAATCTAAAGCTGTTCTATTTTTCGATTATACCCCCTCAGTTTATCATTTTCTAAATAGTTTATAATTTGATACAATATTTTATAACATCAAAACCTAAATACTTGCACCCGGAGGGTGCATATATTTGCTAGTATATATAATAATCTATTATTTTATAATTTGCTCTATATTCTATAACTAATTAAAAGAAACGTGAGTGGATTGATGCTGTTAAGAAACATCAACTCTATATTAGGGATGCAAAATTTAATTATGATTTAATTTTGTAGAGTTTCGATATTTTTCAAAACTGGTGTAAATTGACTGTAAAACAAATTGGCCAGTTAGAATTCTGCCTGCTTAGGTTACATGTAGGGCTGTATATATTAGAAAACCATGGGTCAATATAATCTATTATTTCATAACTTTCGAAGGACTCAGTTAAGTGGAAATGTATTCATTACATAAATAATCTTCTATTATTTTATAACTTGCTGTACTCTATTATTACTGCTAATGGGAAATGTACAGCTTTATAAAATTTAAAAAAAATAGACAACAGAAACCTGAGTGGATTGTTGCTATTCAACAAAATGCTTCATCTGTCATATATTCAAAACTTATGTTACATGCGGGACTGTATATATTAGTGGGCTGTGGGTTAATATAATCTTTTATTTTATAACTTTCCAAGGACTCAGTTAAGTGGAATTGTATTCATTATATATATATATCTTCTATTATTTTATAACTTGCTGAACTCTTATTACTGCTTATAGGAAATGTGCAGCTTTATAAAAAAAATGTTAAAATTTTTTTTTTTTAAATAGATAGCAGAAACGTGAGTGGATTGATGCTATTAAGAAACAGCAACTCTATATTAGGATGCAAAAATTAATTATGATTTAATTTTGTAGAGTGTCGATATTTTTTGAAACAGGCATACATTTACTATAAAAAAAATTGGCCTGTTAGAATTCTGCCTGCTTAGGTTACATGCAGGGTCGTATATATTAGTAAACCATGGGTCAATATAATCTATTATTTCCTAACTTTCCAAGGACTCGGTTAAGTGGAATTGTATTCAATATATAATCTTCTATAATTTTATAACTTGCTCTATATTCTATTATTACAAATTAAAGGAAATGGCCAGCTTTATAAAAAAAATTGAAATAGACAACAGAAATGTGAGTGGATTGATGCTATTCAACAAAATGCTTCATCTGTCATATTATAATACAAAGGTGGGGTGCAAGAATGGGTGTGTGCATATAAATGCACACTTAGTTTTTGGATACATAAGTAAATTTAAAAAAATATAATAAGTCCAACAGTACAATAGATATATAGATACGTAGGAGCTAGTTATATATATATAAGATAAGTATATATGTGTGTATTCGGGTAGATAATGTGTGAATATATATATGTATAGATACAAATGTGCATATGTATACATACATGTGTGTGTGGGTATGCATATATATGTATGTGTAAGTAGGCATATTGTTTGTGGGTGGCAATAGTCAACAAAGTCATAAAATCAATAAAAGGATGAGGATAGATATAAAGTTGATAATCTCTTCTTAGGGGACAGAGAGTCTGGGTTTTCAATAACTTTGAGAGTTGACCGTAGGTTAGAGAGCAATAAAATATGATCTAGATTAAGAACAAAGAATTTTTTCAAATAACGCAGGTTTAGACACAAATCTTGTAGACGAGATTTGATATGAGATCTGAGGGATTCTGGGAGATTTGAAAAGTTTAGTCAGCGAGTTTGCTGGACCCGAAAAAGGCAGTTAGTCTTTGAACAGCGGAGGGATGAGTTAGACCTTGGGCAGCAAAGAAGCAACATCTCCCTTAGAGACTTGTAGCATAGAAATCAACTTTAGCAGAGGTCCCCAAAAAGGAATGGGGGTGTGTCCCCCATCTCGACAAGCGATGGGGCAGATAGAACTGTAACCGATAGATAGAAGCAATGCGAATTATATACCTCTCTGCCATCTGAAGTTCACCTGACTGGTTTGTATTTGTTGTTGTTATTCTCTCTTTCTCATTGTGATACTTGTTTGTTTGTGCACCCCTTTGGCGGGGGGCCCCTGCGAGATGTTTTGAGCACATATGTGCAACGTGGACAGGTCCTAGAAATAGCTAGCAGATGACACGATATAATCATGTGCAGAAGGAATGCAGTGAACGTAAGAGAGTTGCAGAAGTGTGCAAAGGGCCTCGCAGCCCGCCGGTGGTGTTACAATATATTCAAAACTTATGTTACATGCGGGGCTATATATATTAGTGGGCTGTGGGTCAATATAATCTTTTATTTTATAACTTTCCAAGGACTCAGTTAAGTGGAATTGTATTCATTATATATATATAATCTTATATTATTTTATAACTTGCTATACTCTATTAAATGTGCAGCTTTATATAAAAATTTTTTTAAATAGACAACAGAAACATGAGTGGATTGATGCTTCATCTGTCATATATTCAAGAGTTATATTACACGTGGAGCCATATATATTAGTGGGCTGTGGGTCAATATAATCTATTTTATATCTTTTCCAAGGACTCAGTTAAGTGGAATTGTATTCACTATATTTATATAATCTTCTATTATTTTATAACTTGCTCTATATTCTATACCTAATTAAAGGAAATGTACAGCTTTATAAAAGATTTAAAAAAATTTGAAATATACAACAGAAACGTGAGTGGATTGATGCCGTTAAGAAACAGCAACTCTATATTAGGATGCAAAATTTAATTATGATTTAATTTTGTAGAGTTTCGATATTTTTCAAAATAGGTGTAAATTAACTGTAAAACAAATCGGCCTGTTAGAATTCTGCCTGCTTAGGTTACATGTAGGGCTGTATATACTAGTAAACCATGGGTCAATATAATCTATTATTTCATAACTTTCCAAGGACTCAGTTAAGTGGAATTGTATTCCTTATATATATAATGCTGTACTCTTTTATGACAGATTAAAGGAAATGTACAGCTGCATAAAATTTTTTTAAATAGACAACAGAAACCTGAGTGGATTGATGCTATTCAACAAAATGCTTCATGTCATATATTCAAGAGTTATATTACATGTGGAGCCATATATATTAGTGGGCTGTGGGTCAATATAATCTATTATTTCATAACTTTCCAAGGACTCAGTTAAGTGGAATTGTATTCATTATATATATAATCTATTATTTTATAACTTGCTCTATATTCTATAACTAATTAAAGGAAATGTACAGCTTTATAAAAATTTTTAAAAAATTTGAAATATACAACAGAAATGTGAGTGGATTGATGCCGTTAAGAAACAGCAACTCTATATTAGGATGCAAAATTTAATTATGATTTAATTTTCTAGAGTTTCGATATTTTTCAAAATAGGTGTAAATTAACTGTAAAACAAATCGGCCTGTTAGAATTCTGCCTGCTTAGGTTACATGTAGGGCTGTATATACTAGTAAACCATGGGTCAATATAATCTATTATTTCCTAACTTTCCAAGGACTCAGTTAAGTGGAATTGTATTCATTATATATATAATCTATTATTTTATAACTTGCTCTATATTCTATAACTAATTAAAGGAAATGTACAGCTTTATAAAAGATTTTTAAAAAATTTGAAATAGACAACAGAAACGTGAGTGGATTGATGCCGTTAAGAAACAGCAACTCTCTTATATTAGGATAGAGGCAAGAGGTAAGTATACACTTACCAATTCCTTTGTTTTATCTGAACTTTGTAGCAAAGATATTTCTGCCTGCAGATCCTGATTGCTTTGTTCCAGTTCCGCCAGTTGCTTAATAGTCTGCTGGAGTTTGTCCTTCTGGACATCAAGGAACAGGTTCGTCTTTCCATTCTCCCCATTCACTTCACAAGACGTAACCTAAGTGCAACAAAATAAAAAACACAAAAAAACAAAAATAAACAAAAAAGAACAAAAAACATAAATAAAATGAAATGAAATAAAATAAATGAAATGAAATAATAAAAAAATACACAAGAAATAATAAAAACACAACCCAACGCAAAGCCTTTTTTTATATACGAGGGTGGGTCATTGGACCCCATGAAAGAGGGTTTGATAAGCAAACATTAAGCCAGTGACAAGGAAGTGAAATCTGTAATGAAGAAGTGGCTCAAAGAACAGTCAACAGAATTTTTTGAGGCACAGATACATGCTCTCATTCGAAGGTGGAACATTGCTATTTTTCAAAAATTGTCAATATATGGAGAAGTAGGGGTGTGATCTAGTTTCATTTTGATGTATGATATATGTTCCTGTGTTGGTATTTATACCTGTCCTAAACAAAATAGCATTACTTTCTGACTCACCCTCTTAAGTGATGAGAATTTAAAAAAAAAAAAAAAAAATTTTTAAATTCTTTCTATGTATTTACTAGCATATATATGCACCCTCCGGTGCAAGTATTTAAGTTTTGATGTAATAAAATACTATATTAAATTAAAAAGCCTAATGGAACTAAATAAGAATGCAGATAAAAGGATTTGAAACAGAAGGAGGTATAATCGAAAAAATAGAACAACTGAAACTTACCCTTCCATCAATCCCGTCTTTCATTGCTAAATTTTCCTAAACTAACTATTTCGTTAAAATTACAGTTATTTCTTCTCGTTGATGGATTTCTTTTAAGATTTATCACCAAGATTTTTGCTCTTAATCCAAACAATTAGAAATCAATAATATAAATTAAAATCAAATTTATAATATCAAGATGCAAATTAGCTTTCCCATTAACACTGTAAACTCCAATTTTGTTATATATATAAATACAATTGCATGTTAGTATGTAGATCTGGCCAACGGGTCCAGTGGCTTTGGCCCTGGATCTTTACAAGTTAATAGCGTCGATCCCAGGGGGCTATACCCCCAGGCAATACCTGCCCCCTTGATTTAAAGGGGCAGGGCTGGGTTTATTACACAGCGCCTGAGGTGCCCCCCTTGAAGGGGAATGCCAACGGGATCAATACAATTTTTTCCACCTGCCACCCATGAGCCTCGGCACGTGGGTGGGCCCACATAAAAATGTCCTTGTATCACACCCTCATAAGTGGGATGAGAGGCAAATACCTGTAGATATGACCAACAGTATTGATAATGTAAAGCAACTTTATTAATACTTAAGGTTTAAATGAAAATAAATGTGATGTAAATAACTAAGGGAATTGTGACTTGAGTAGTGATATAGTTTCAATAACAGAAAGACAAACACACAATCTCCATTATAATAAGTTTGGTTTGGTTTGGTTTTGTTTTGTTTTGTGGCATATCAACCTCAGTGGGTCATTTAATGCCGATAAAGTTTTGAAATAAATCAATTCTTAATGGATAATACAATTTTGTTTATTAACTCATGTTTTTCTGTTTAACCCATAGATGGGACCCTAACAGGTACTACCACTCCGGGTCAGAGTGGACCAGGGAGCAATGGTGATGAAGGGGTGCTCCACATTCCTCAAACCTCCAAAACTGGAATCTCACCATCAGATAAAGTTTAACGTCATTCCCAGGACATGTAGACCCTCAGTCACCGCCTTCTAGCACCCATATGATAAAAAGGGGTTGGGGCTTGCCATAAAGGAAAATCATATAGGTGCTAGGGCTTGACATGACCAGCCGATTGATTGGAGGGGGCCTCTCAGACTCCCAGTCTAGCCTAAGTAAGGTTCTAAGTGGAGTATTGCATGTCATGGACTGCTCATCCACCAAGACTCCGTCCTTAAGCATCACGGGTCGGCACCCACGGCAAACAGGTGGCCCCATTGGGGGAGTCTTACCCCTCTACAGAGGTGCAGTCGGTGCATTCAGCTGACAGGGCAGTCCATGATAATAAGATATTTGTATGAAATAAAAATAAGAAATTAAAAAAAAAAAAAACAACATTTGTTGAGCACTTTTACCTTACTCTCCACATGAGCAGGATATGACACAAAATCAATTTCTTAACCGGAGTTTAACCCTAACCCACCTCCAGAGGTTATTGTTATGAATTTTTACCACGCATGCATGAATTCTTCCAACTATAAATAGCGGCAGGTTCTGCACTTAAGCGAGAGTTAATATTTCAGCGGACAGCTGATAAGACTGCCACGTGAGTAACCTTCTCATTTGTATATGTTTGTACTACTGTTCTTTGTTAATATATTTGTTTAATTCATTTCCTCTCTTGTATCTTTATTCTGGCCCCTAACCAGGCCACAACAATTATAAATTCTCACACACACCACACAAAATTCTATTCAAAACACAGACGTTTTTGTTTAAAGTTGCTTTCGTATTTTTCCATTTAAAGAAATGTTGTGGTTGTGAATTGCTGCTATGTTAAGCCTTTTATTATTACTATCTGATGTGATTTCATTAAGCACAGAATATTGGGCATATGGTGTATATTAAAACAGCATTCAGCTAAAAATACTTGGTTAATAGGTTCAAAAAAATTGAGAAAAGTAATTTGTTGGCATTCAGAATAAATCCCCAACATTCTTTAACAGTACACAATTTTTTTTTCTTTTTGTAGAAATTCTTGGAAAGTAAATGTTCATTGATACCAACATTTTGTATCAGTTGTGCGTCCTTGTATAATGTACTTTGGTTAGCGTCTTCCTGTCTATTTACATGGTCTTATCCCCCCCCCTACCCAATATATATACAGTGTGACTTTTAAACGATCTACCGGTTGTTACTTTTGAAAAAGCACCGGTCGAAAGGGCCCTTAAGTTTCTCCTTCTTTTGCTCTCTTTACTTTTTAATTCGTTTAAAATTGCTGATCAATAAAGTATGATACTTTTAAACGTGTGTATATATATATATATATATATATATATATATATATATATATATATTATGTATGGAAAGAAATCTGGTACCATATTGGTTTCATGCTATTTAAACTTGATTGTTTAAATGGAGCAATCTTCGGGTAGCGAAAGGTATCTTTCACATTTTCAAAACTTTTCACTGCCTGAAGTTTGCTCCACTTAAACAATTAAGTTGAAATCACATGAAACCAATTTGTTTGCATACAAATAAATATATATAAAAAGGATATATATTTATTTATCATTATTATTAATATTGCTCTATCACAGATATTGAGCACTCTCCTATATACTAGCTATACCAAAAATTTGTGTGTGTGTGTGTATATAATATATATATATATATATATATACACACACACAAGTTTCCAACCTGATGATGGCAAACTGTATTGCCGAAAGTGCTCGTTTTGAAACCTTTGGTGGACTGTTACACCAGTTACACCCGACACCAAAAAGATGGCCTGAAAATTAGAAAGGATCAACCAAAAACTTGTCTGACAAGAATTGTCTGTACAGTTCAACAAAACTTGTATAAAAGAAAAAATGCTGCCAAAATACACTTATTTTAATATATATATATATATATATATATATATATATATATATATGTGTGTGTGTGTGTGTGTGTGTGTGTGTGTGTGTGTGTGTGTGTGTGTGGATTCACATTGCATTTTATATGTAATTTCTCTGTCAAATTATAAACATTAAAAAAAAAAAGTCATCTGACTCGTCTCTGATTTTGATTTTATTTATTAGAACTGAAAATCCTTTTTCCAAATTTGGAAAAAAAAAAAAAAATGGTTTAAATAAATCAGTGACTTTTTGCAATTTGTTATGAAACTAAAAAGATTTTGAAATATAAAAAAGATATGTAGACACATCTATAAAAGAAAAAGAGAGACCTGAATATATAATGATAGATTTTATCTAGCAATTTCTAAGCAGTGTTAGGATCATTCAAATTAATTTTTTTATTTATTAAGGCTTACAGTTAAAGATGGGAGTTAACAGAAAGGAAAAATATATATATATATATATATATATATATATATATATATATATATATGTGTGTGTGTGTGTGTGTGTATTTGGGCAGCATTCTTTCATTTATACATGTGGAATTAAACAAAAGGCACGTCTCCTGTTTAATGATTCTATTGGTGATTTTTTCAAGCTTTCTTTAATATACTTTGAAAAAAACTGGAACACATCACCCCTGATGATGGCACTTCGAAGTGCCGAAAGTACTCATGATATGAACTTTGGTGGACTAATCCACAAATTCCATCCAAATATAAAAAAGTTGGCCAGAAAGCTTGAAAAGATCACCAATAAAATCATTAAACAGGAGACCTGCCTTTTGTTTAAATCCACACACACACACACATATATATATATATATATATATATATATATAAAATGTTGTTCTGGTTCCAACAGGAGAAAATTTAATATTTTATAAAAAAGAAGGTCCGCAAAATGTATTGTTCTCAGAAAAAATGTTTTATTCTTTTTATCTTATATACGTGACATGTGTTTCTGATCTGTTGTCTTCTTCAGGCATTGAGTTATTAATTTGGCAGAATATGTCCGATATTTGATAGGTTGTGTGTGTTTCTGCAATTTTTCTGTTATATATATATATGTAGTTGTAGAAATGTTTTTCTCTCTACCACGGTTTCGGTGTTCAAGGTACACCTTCCTCAGGAGAACTAAAGAAATTTATGTAGGTAATATTATATATACACGCCTGGTTTAAGATTATTTTTTATCTATGTCTCCTAAAAATAAACTTTTGTCTCTAAAACTAAAGCTTTTTTCCTTTTAAATTAATGATTAGATTACCATATGTTCACCCGGCAAAAGTAATTCGGAATTCTCTCTATTCGCCGTGTCAACGCCTATTCTCTTTTTTTTTATTTATATCTTACTTGTTTTTACTTCTGAAATTCAAGTCTTCTGATAAATCTATTAAGCTAGTTTTTTTTTAAAAATAATAATTAGGGCATATATATATATATATATATATATATATATATATATATATATATAAACTAATAACTAGTGCATATATATATATATATATATATATGAGGAAGAATGAATAAAGAAAAGAAATAGAATGGATAATAAAAGATGAATTTAATTAATATCACTTACACATGTGTTTTGGTCAGTTCATCTGTGTGAAAATATTCCGAATACAGAGAAGATTCAACCTTCATCAGAGTGAAATTTTATTTTGAATGAAAAAATTTGTTGGCGAACAACAGAGAATTTTTTTGTAAATGTTCGAAGAGAATTTTAAAAAATTTTTTAAATCACATTTGGAACGCTGAAATAGACCGTTAGAATTTGGATATTTGATTTTTCTCGGGGTTATAAACTAGGCTCCGAAAAAAATTTTCAACATGTTAGGGATAAATAATAACACTTTATATTTGCAATACAAAATTATTTTCTACCATAACCCCTAGAAAAATCAAATATCCAAATTCTAACGGTCTATTTCAGCGTTCTAAATGTGATTTAAAAAAATTCTATTTTAAACATTTCCAAAAAAATTTTCTGTTGTTCCAACAAATTTTTTCATTCCAAATAAAATTTCACTCTGATGAAGGTCAAATCTTCTCTGTGTGCAAAATATTTTCACACAGATGAACTGACCGAAACACATGTGTAAGTAATATTGATTAAATTCATCTTTTATTATCCATTCTATACTTTCTTTTCTTTATTCATTCTTCCTCATATTGTCGGATTCATTTCCAATTTCCATTTTTACACACACACACACACATATATATATATATATAAATAATAATAAACTAATAACTAGTGCATATATATATATATATATATATATATATATATATATAAAGAAAAAAAAATCCATAATGAATAAAGACTTCATTCTTTTAACTAGATGTTTCAGTTTAATTATTCTAATTCATATTTTTTCATTTCGAAAAGAGCTCAAATCTATGTCTAGGGGACATAACTCTATATCAATATGATCATTTTTTTATTTTTAATATTGCTTTCTTAATTCTGTAACCAAAATTACATCACTGCTTATGTCACAATACCCCTAGGAATTGCTTAAATTTAGCAATGAGTATTTAATTTATAGTCAAAATACTTAATACATAAAATAAATGGTTATTTCCTCTAACTCCACCCCAAAAAGGGGAACCACTCTGATTGACTGATAAATTATTTATTTATTTATTGATTGATTGATCTATTAGGAAAAAAGAAGACGGGGTTAGGGTTAGTTTAATGGGAAAATAATGGGTAGATTAATTAACAGATAAAATTCATTCAGAGTGGTTCCCCTTTTTTATGTTAGAGTTATAGGAAATAACCAATAAATCTTATTTATAAATGTTGTCTCTATGAAAATCTGAGTTAGATTTGCCTCAAAACAGCCCATGCTATTAGTACATTTAAAATCCTGCAATGTGTCTTATATATCACTAAGAAATAAAGGTTTATATATGGTGTGATTAATTTGCATACTGGTTTTAACAAAACCAGTTTATTAAATAATTACTTGCTGTTATTGATCTCTAATATCATTGTTTTATTCTCCAATGTATTAAAATCAATCCTATGAATTATTTTATAGAGAGACCAATTAAAATATAATTAAAATAAGTGTAATATTTTTATATGTGTTCTTATTTAATTTTGTTAGTATTTCTAATTTAATGTATAATCTGTTTTGTTTAAAAACATGTTTTACTATTTAACCCATAGATGGGACTCTAACAGGTACTACCACTCCGGGTCAGAGTGGACCAGGGAGCAATGGTGATGAAGGGGTGCTCCACATTCCCCATACCTCCAAAACTGGAACCTCACCATCAGATAGAGTTTAACGTCATTCCCAGGACATGTGGACCCTCAGCCACCACCTTCTAGTACCCATATGATAAATAGGGTTGGAGCAATCATATAGGTGCTAGGGCTTGATGTGACAAGCCGATTGATCAGAGGGGGCCTCTCTGACCGCTCATCTAGCCCAAGATAGGACCAAAGTGGAGTATTGCAAGTCATGGACTGCTCAACCACATGGGTCCTATCACGGATTGTCACCCACGGCCAACAGGTGGCCCTAATGGGGGAGTCTTACCCCGGTGTAGTCGGTGCATTCTAACGCCCCACCAGAGGGTACATATTCTTGTTAGTAATAATAATATAAACAACACGCTGTTATAAAATTCAGGAAGAAAAAAAAAAAAGAAGCATTTTTCTGAAATGCTGGTTATCTTTATTGAAGTCTAAATTTAAATTTAGAAATAGATCAGGACTGAGACTATTCTAGTAGTCACCAAGGGCTCTTTAGCCCAGTGAAATAGATCCCTAATTAGGACTGAGACTATTCTAATAGTCACCAAGGGCTCTTTACTCTTTAGCCCAGTGAAATAGATCCCTAATTAGGACTGAGACTATTCTAGTAGTCACCAAGGGCTCTTTAGCCCAGTGAAATAGATCCCTAATTAGGACTGAGACTATTCTAGTAGTCACCAAGGGCTCTTTAGCCCAGTGAAATAGATCCCTAATTAGGACTGAGACTATTCTAGTAGTCACCAAGGGCTCTTTAGCCCAGTGAAATAGATCCCTAATTAGGACTGAGACTATTCTAGTAGTCACCAAGGGCTCTTTAGCCCAGTGAAATAGATCCCTAATTAGGACTGAGACTATTCTAGAAGTGACCACCCCAAGCGGTGTTTAACAGGTTTAGAATTCGGATTTCTCCTTCTCATAGACTGGTTGCCTAACAAAGATTTTAAGTGTTATTTCCTATAAGTCTAACAAACAAAGGGGAACCACTCTTGACTGATAAATTAATTTATTTTCCCATTAAACTAACCCTAAACATAACCCCGTCTTCTTTTTTCCTATAAAAAAATAAATAAATAATTTATCAGTCAAGAGTGGTTCCCCTTTGTTTATGTTAGACTTATAGGAAATAACCGGTTAAAGATCCCAGTCTGCCCTACCATTTACCCATAACTGGAGGGAGAATAGTTGGATTCACACCTTTCCCAAGGGTATTAGTGCTATGTGAACTGTAACTTCGTCCGGGATTTGAACTCGGGTCGACGAGTTCATTTCCTATGACTCTAACCAGTACACCACGCACCTCCAACTTAAATCTTTTCATTATAAAGTTGTTGTTTTTTCTTTCTTTTTTTCTTTTGTGGTAAATGGTTTCGAAATAGATAAAGGGAAATAACTCATCCTGCCTCCAGTGAACCACAATAATAGAATCAAATGCAAGAAATGAGATGAAATAAAACAATGAACAAAGTTATCAAAATGCAATCAAGCAACTTGGAAACAATAGGCAAACAGATTTCGTTCATTTTAGAGAGTTTTTTTTCTTTCTTTTTTTTTGTTTTCATCAAAAACAACTGGGTTAATAATGGATGATAAATCTTTTATATTGATAATAGCTGGTAAGCAGAGGGTGAAAATTGTAAAGGGAGAGAGAGAGAGAAAAGAGTGGCAGTCAGAGGAGGAGTGGAAAGATAGTGGGAAAAGAGTGGAGATAGTGGGGAAAGAGTGGGAGAGAGAGGGGAAAAGAGTGGGAGAGAGAGGGGAAAGAGTGGGAGAGAGAGGGGAAAAGAGTGGCAGTCAGAGGAGGAGTGGAAAGATAGTGGGAGAGAGAGGAAAAAAGAGTGGTGGTCAGAGGAGAGGAAAGATAGTGGGAGAGAGAGAGGCTGTCAGAGGTGTAGAGAGAGAGAGAGAGAGTGGCGGTCACAGGAGTGGAAAGATAGTGGGAGAGAGAGGGGAAAAGAGTGGCGGTCACAGGAGTGGTGGTCAGAGGAGAGGAAAGATAGTGAGAGAGAGAGGCTGTCAGAGAGAGATAGAGAGAGAGTGGCAGTCATAGGAGTGGAAAGATAGTGGAGAGAGAGGGGAAAAAGAGTGGCGGTCACAGGAGTGGAAAGATAATGGGAGAGAGAAGGAAAAAGAGTGGTGGTCAGAGGTGTGGAAAAATAGTGGGAGTGGGAGAGAGAGAGAAATAGAAGAAAATGCAGAGATGTTAGAGAGGTAGAAAGAAAGAGATTGGGAAAGAGAAACGAGTAAGACAATATATATATATATATATATATATATCATTACTATATTATATAATATCATATATCAATAATATATTATAGTATATATTATTATTATATAATAATATATTATCATACCATACATTAATATTATTATATATCAATATCAAATATCATAATTATCATAATTATATCTAATTATAATAATTATATCATAATTATTATAATATATTATAATTATATCGAAATTATAATTATCATAATTATAATAATGTCTATTATAATAATATATTATTTGAATAATATGATATTATGTAGAGGATCTGCCTTGGAACCAGTCGATACAGCATCTGCCTTGACAACTCTAAGGTTCTGGATTCAGTAATGAATTATTAGAGTCTATTTGGAAGGCATGAACTCAATCTCAGAACCCAGGGTCAACAGAATAAAGCAATATTTTAAGGGCTAAAGTGTCAATAAGATCTTATGAGTCTTCATTTTTGTCACATTTTCCTCAATTCACAAAGTACTTGGTTGACTAAAACAGTGTTTGGGGATTAAGGTTGTTTTTAATTACATATTGCTTAAAAAAAAAAACAAAAAAAATTACTATACATTTAATTAACCACTGAAATTAATTATTGAATCCAACTGTAGACACATTAGTCTCAGTTGTTTGTGTTAGTATTGCAATGTATAATTTCAATTAAACTTGGTTTTAAAAATATATTTTTTAACATTAAATGTATAGTAATTTTTTTTTTTTTGTTGACATTTATTTTAAGCAATACGTAATTAAAAACAACCTTAATCCCCAAACCCCTAAACCATAACCCAATCGCAAACAAAGTTCATTCATAGACTGTAGTTAAACTGTCATGGGAGACCACCAAAAAACTCTGTTTTAATTTTCTGACCAATTTGAAAGTTTAGCCATTATCATTATATACAAAGCCTTTGACATTGACCTTCCCCCACACTCAGGCAATATCTTTCAAAACCAAATTTTTACACTGCCCGGAGAGTGTCTTTTTTTTTGCTAATCATAATGATATAATACTTCATATTCTACACTTGAATGAACCCGTTTTACAAATTGTTTTACAGATGGATTGTTTTTATTGTTCACTCATCAAAAGAAATAACAAAAATCAAGTTTTTAAATATACATAAAAAGAAGAAAAAAAAAATTTAAAAAAAAGAAAGAAAAGAAAGTTAATAAAACAAACAATAAAACAAAAGAAAAATCCTTGAGTAGTTATTCAATAATTACAATGAAAATGGCCACCTGCATTTGAAGATGAGTTTGAAGAAGAGTGAAGGTGAAGGTGAAGAAGAAGAAGAAGAAGAAGTTAAAGAAGGAGGTGAAGACTAAAAGATTTTCTGTGAAGTGTGTGATTGATTAAAGAGAGTGATATTGAATGAAATTGAACATGAAAGGGTTATTGTAAGCAGTTGAAATCTAAACGGGATGATCTGTTTGGGCATAAACAGGTTTTGACAAGAGAGAAGAAAGATTTTGAAAATTGGATTTGAATGTTTTGGATTTGTTTTTATGCAATTAAGTGAATGAGATTTTAAGATGCATCTTTAAGTTTGGTCAGAAAGATGGATAAAGAGGGAGGGGAGAGAAAGGGAGGGGGAGAGAAAATGAGAGAGGGAGGGGAGAGAAAGAAAAGGAGAGAAAGAGAGAGAAAGAGAGAGAGAGAGAGGAGAATATCAGGAGAAAAGAGACAGTGCAAAGGTCTGAAACTAAGAGAGAGAGAGAGAGAGAGAGAGAGAGGAGAGAGAGAGAGAGAGAGAGAGAGAGACAAGAAGAGGGAGACAGTGAAGGACAAGACAAGAGGGACAGAAAAGACAAGAGAGGGACAAGACAAGAGAGGGACAAGACAAGAGGGGACAAGACAAGAGAGGACAAGAACAAGACAAGAGGGAGACAGTGAAGGACAAGAAAACAGGGAGACAGTGAAGGACAAGAAAACAGGGAGACAGTGAAGGACAAGAAAACAGGGAGACAGTGAAAGACATGACAAGAGAGTGACAAAACAAAACAAGAGGGAGACAGTGATCAGGATCTGATAAATTATTTGAGGAAGTTCTGTTAATTTGATTGTATGTAGTCAACTGCATGAAACCAGCTACCCTGTGATCCTATTATAAACTAAGAGGACTTAGTTCCGTGACAACCACGTGTCTCCAGCTAATTGCTTTGTCAATGCTTTCTGCACCCACGTTGTGTTCCTTTGATCCACAGAACTCTCTCTCTCTTTCCTCATTATATACCCAGCAGATAAACAGGTATATAACAAAAGTCGGAAAATACAAATCTGAGAGAAATTAATGCAATTTTTTAGCAGAAAAACAAAAAAAAATTCATCTTCTTCAATTGCCTTTTGTTTGT
>CM042178.1:3924097-3934097 GCA_023376005.1 Doryteuthis pealeii
TAAAAGAATGGTAAGGTTTCGGTTTACAGATTTGAAGAATTTTTGGTTGTTGAGAACTGAGTGGAAGCAACAAAGGAATTCAAAGACAGCATTAATGCAGAATTAAATAACTTGGAGATTTTGGTGTCTCTTGGAGAGAATGGTATATCCTGTCACATTGGAATGTTTTACTTCAGTTTAAGTGCCTTAAGAAAGAATTTCCACAGTTTACAGTTAATACAATGAACACTAGAATTGGTTTATGTGGAGAGATGTGTATATAAACATATACAGAGTAATAGATGTACATACAAGAGTAGAATTATATATATATGTGTGTGTGTGTGTGTGCACAGATATATATATCACAAACATAATTATTATATGTATGTGTGTATATATATATATATATATGTATATATATATATATATATATGTGTGTGTGTGCACAGATATATATATCACAAACAATCATATATATATATATATATATACACACATATGTGCACAGATACATATATATCACAAACATAATTATTATATGTATTATACATATATATATGTGCACATATATATATATCACAAACAAAATTATTATATATATATATATATATATATATATATATATATATATGTGTGTGTGTGTGTGTGTACACAGATATATATATCACAAACATAATTATTATATATATATATACTAGCAGCGGCTACCTGGCTAAGCCCGGGTAGAGGAGATAAAAACATGGTTTAATAATCGTTTGCAGTTCTATTACTACTGAATACCAAGTTCGGTCCTCGAAAGAGGGCCCATAAAAATCACTACATAAAAATGATCTTAATCTAATTCTGCCTGGTGGGAGGTCAGGGAATTTTCTTTTTGTCAGATTTGAGGGAATGACATCATATGGCTAAACTTGCAAATCGGTCGAAAAATTAAAACATATTACAGGTGACCTAGAAAAAACAGAACCCAAATTATTTATTTTCCCATTAAACTAACCCTAAATCCCACCTCTAACCCTAACCCTTAACCCTAAAAACCCCTAGTTAAAATACAGTTTTATTACAAAATTTGTGGGTTCTGTTTTTTTTTCTTTTTTTTCTGGATCACCCTGCATACAGAAGGCCATATATATATATATATATATATATATATATATAGGAAGAGAGAGAGAGACATGAACAAACAATTGCATATTTAACAGCACAACTTAATTTTATTAATATTTTAATATATTTTGCATACCATCCACTTTTATCTTCAAAGTGGAAATAAACAAAAATGAGAAAAATAAATCCTTTGTGATATTAAATCTAATAGTCATTGTATAGTAGATTTTTTCTTATTTTTTTTTCTTTCTTCTAGGTTACATTAGCTGCATCAATATGAATTTCAATGATGTTTACAAGATTTCAAAGAGAGGCTGTAGGATTTAATATATATAATTTTAGATCCATAGCTGAACATCCTTTCTTCACTGCATTCATAACGATTAGAAATAATAAAGAAAGAATAACAGCTGAATTCTTAGTGTAATTGGCTGAATTAAAGGTTTTTAAATGCAAGATTGAAATGGAAAAATAAAAGTTTCAGAAATAGGAATCTGAATTTCATAAAATTATAATGTCTGAAGAATAAGATCACTAGAGTAGGAAAAAAATTCTCTTTAATAATTGGAAAAGTCAAATTCAAAGAATTGTAATATCTTCTTAGAGAAAATAATTGTCTTCCTTTGGATTGTGGGCATGACTTCCCACGTGTCCGTTGGTCACATGATAATTATTGTTATTGCATATTAGGTGTGTTTAAGTAACTAACTTGATTTCTACAAAGATAAATCTATATAAATACAAATTCTATCTCTGGAATTGGTAGGGAGACAAAAATAATTGTCTTCCTTTGGATTGTGGGCAGGGTTTCCCACATGTCCGTTGGTCACATGGTAATTGAGATTATTGCATATTAGGTGTGTTTAAGTAACTAACTTGATTTTACAAAGATAAATCTATATAAATACAAATTCTATCTCTGGAATTGGTAGGGAGACAAAAATAATTGTCTTTCTTTGGATTGTGGACATGGCTTCCCACATGTCCGCTGGTCACATGATAATTCAGCCCCTTCAAACATTTTTATAAAAGAAAGGTGGCGATTCTTTTTTAATTTGATGGTAATAAATGATTTATTTAGGTTTGATGTTGTCAACTGAAAATGGAATTAAGTATTTTGGTGATTTTAGGGGTAACTGTCACACGTAGAAAATAATATTACCTAAACAGTTACCTCCCTTTGACCATTGCCAAACAGAGCCCAAGGGTCTCTTAGCCATAACCTGATGTGAAACCTCATGCGATTGGCTAAGGGCCTTTGTCAGCGACCAATCAGAGCACACGTTACGGGGCTCAGTTTGCCCACCATTTTCGAGGATTGATACCTTCAAATCAGCCTCTTCCACTATGACTACCGTCGAGGGACGACGTGTTTTTTTCCACAGCATAGACGTTGAGGAACGATGGGACTTTGAAACAGCTTGCGGAAGGGCCGTTGACGCGTATTGTCAAACGAACAAAGCTAGCAAGACATTCCTACCTGGGACAGAGAAGTCACGCAAGCATTATCTTGCAACCCAACCATACTTTTACACCTACATTATTCAATTATAACACATTGTAAACACACACATTTATATCACAAGTTACACATTGTATTGTATATTGTATGTTACAAGTTCTTGTTTGATAAATGCATTTCATTTTATAAGCCTTGTTGTGTTTGTTACTCTATATCTTTACCTATATCCTGTCTTGGTATTTAGCACGTTATTTTCCTATACACAGTCGGGTAGGTTGATTTTTCACTTTTTTAAATATCAAATTCTCTCAAACAGCTGAAGTTGTATGTTGTTATAATGAATACTGATACCAAAAACTAGATCTCTTACTTGCACCATTGTTTGAGGAAATAGCATTAAAGATCATCTACTAAAATGCACCAAAAATCCTCGTTATCATAAAATTGAATACTGATACCAAAAATTAGATCTCTTACTTGCACCATTGTTTGAGGAAATAGCATTAAAGATCGTTGGTTAAAATTCACTAAAAAATCCTTGTTTTCACAACATTTGGCCCAGAAATTGGTTAGAAAATTTAGCAATTTCAATATTTAAAACAGAAATGGTTATCATTTTATTTTACTAAAATGAAACAAATTATATTATAACTAGAATTCAAATTGATAATATCCCCTCCATCATCATCGACACCTCCGAGATGCTGCTTTTTACCTCATTAATTAAGTTTTAACAGTGATAACATTCTAAAAAGATTGAAATCTATTTCCTCAAATGAAGGCAAAGTTTTCAAGAAAACTATTTTGTTTAGATTTTAAAATTTAATTTTTTAAGTTATTCAAATTGAAAATTGAAATAGATCACTAAGTAAACTTGAGTCTATTCTAGTAGTGACCAGGTTTGAATTCAGAGTTTTTCTTCTCCTAGACTGGTTGCCTAACCAAGATTAAAGAGCCCAGTCTGCCCTATCATTTACCCATAGCTGGAGGGAGAATAGTTGGATTCATACATTTCCCAAGGGTATTAGTGCTATGTGAACTGTGGCTTCGTCCAGGAATTGAACTCAGTTTGACGAGTCCATTTCCTTCGACTCTAACCAGTACACCACCACGCTTGTTTGTGTGGTAATTCTTTATGTTAATTTGCAACTTTCACCTGCGTTAGCCTGGTCACTTCAGGAGGACGGACAATGGCCGCAACCCATAAGACCTACTGTATGGTGAATTAGCAGAGGACACCTGACCAGTAGGGAGACCACGCCTGCACTTAAAAAGTTGTCTGCAAGAGAAACATGAAGACATGCCACATCAACACCAACACATGGGAGGCTTGTGCAGAAGACCGTGCAAACCTGGCGACTCCTCGTCAAATAAGGAACAAAAAGGAGTGAAAAAGAGAGGAAAGAAGCAGCCACAGAAAAGAGATTTAAAAGGAAAGAGAGGCAACAGCATCTCCAGCAAGCAGCTCTGTTTGTTTGCAATCACTGCACCAGAGATCGCCATTCAAAAATTTGTCTGTTCAGCCAGTCACACAGTTGCAGATAAAAAAAAATAAATTAAAAAAAATTTTTTTTTAAAATGGACACTATGCCATCGTCTTTAGTAGATGGAAGGATGCCAACAACATGGGAGACGTTACAGTTCCAAAATCGATCTACCCTACTGGCACAGTACATTCCTTAAGATTTCCTTCCTTTTTCTCTATTCCATAAATTTTGTTTCCTTTCCACAGTTTTCTTTCTTTTACTCTCTCTGTCCTCCCAGTTTAATTTTCTTTAGCTCGCCAGCTCTCCCAATAGTTTTATTTCCTTCCTCTCTCTCTCCCCCCTCTAGTTTTCTTCTTTTTTTTTTTGTCTGTATCTCTTTCACTTCCTCACTTTTTCTACAGTTCTGTTGGCATTCCTTCTTCTCCTTTTTTTTTTCTCTGCCAATATATATATATATGTCAATGCCAGAAGACATCAACCTTGCCAGTATTGATTAAGCACCTGCCAGTGTCATAATACCCCCACCCACCCCCACCCCTGAGCAACAAAAAGGAACAACCCAGTCAGCCAAAATTGTTCAATATTTTCTCCGAGCGATTCTCCTCTGGAATAAGGAAAAACACACACAAAGATGGAGGACAGTGATTCATCTTTTACCGACCTCAAAAAAACATTTATTATTATTGTTGTTGTGTTATTTCCTGAGCAACCCACAAAAAAAAAAAGCAGCTGTACATTAGGGTAGGTCAATTTTGGAACTGTAACATCTCCCATATGGCAAAAGTTGCAAATTAACAGAAAGAATTACAGTTATTTCCTATAACTCCAACATAAATAAAGGGGAACCACTCTTGACTGAATAAATTATTTTATTTATTTATTGATCTACTAGGAAAAAAGAAGACGGGGTTAGGGTTAGCTTAATGGGAAAATAAATAATTTATCAGTCAAGAGTGGTTCCCCTTTGTTTATGTTGGAGTTATAGGAAATAACCAGAATACCCCACAAAATATTTTTCTTCAAAACTTTGTCTCCATTTAAAGAAATTGTTGTATGTGACTCACCTATGACACGAACATAGACTTACCCAAAGGGTATATATTAACAGAGCAAAGCTACTCAAGTGAGAAGTAGCAGATACATGTTCTTCGTGTACGCTGTAACAAGGAAACCCTTTTCATTGTACATTAATATATTGCTGAATACAATCTGTTCTCTACATTTTATCGCCGTGTTGAGTTATTATTTATTGACCCTTAAACAGGTCATAACAGAAATAGATTTCAATCTTTTAAAATGTTATCACTGGAGGTGTCAGTGATGATGGAGGGGATATTTTCAATTTGAATTCTAGTTAGAATATCTAATTCGTATCATCTAAGTAAAATAAATTTCTGTTTTAAATACTGAGATTGCTAAATTTTCTAAC
The DNA here is from genome assembly GCA_023376005.1 of Doryteuthis pealeii. NCBI lineage: Eukaryota > Metazoa > Mollusca > Cephalopoda > Myopsida > Loliginidae > Doryteuthis > Doryteuthis pealeii. Next base: position 3,929,565 of record CM042178.1, read on the forward strand.
TCATTTCTGGGCCAAATATTGTTTAAAACGAGGATTTTTTTAGTGCATTTTAACTGATGATCTTTAATGCTATTTCCTCAAACAATGGTACAAGTAAGAGATCCAGTTTTTGGTATCAGTATTCAATTTTATGATAACGAGGATTTTGGTGCATTTTAGTAGATGATCTTTAATGTTATTTCCTCAAACAATGGTGCAAGTAAGAGATCTAGTTTTTGGTATCAGTACTCATTATACCAACACACAACTTTTGCTGTTTGAGAGAATTTGATATTTTTAAAAAAGCCATTGGCGGAAGCCTGGTGGTCATTACCTATCAATAATATAACCCCCTCCAATTTGGAATGTTGACAAATTATTGGAAATTTCATAGTTAATTATCTCCCCCTGCCGCTAGGGGACGAATTGCCAACATCGTATGTTGGCGCCAAAACCAAAATCTTTACTTTTCGCAAAGCAGTTACTGGAGGAGAGACGTAAAAACTAAAGCTCTCATCACCAAGCCCAAACCAGGGCCCACTTATCACAGAACTCTACAACCAGCTCACTTCTAAGGCATTGTATCAGCATATGTTAAAAGGCGGGTACAATAGCACACTTACTGAAGAACGAGAAACTACCGAGACGAAGTGTCTTATCAACATTTCCTACCGATGAACAGAATACCCCTGTTATCAACACTACTCCAAGAACTTTGCTTAACTCACAGATAAGTCTTGTAGCAAATACCAATAAAATTTGCAAAAACATTTATGTAATTTTTGTTTAATACAAGTGTCTGCATTTAATTTCGTGTTTGTTCCTTCTTTGTCTGACAATTTGCCTACAACTACGGAGAAATAAGAGCTCCTTCGATCCCGTAAATACTCTTAAAATTTTAATTCAAAATCTAAATACAGTTACAGATATAATTCGTAGGCTACCCATGAATTATATAACAATATCAAAAGAGAAATTTGACCAATGAAAAACTCTGAAATAAGTATTTCTCTGAATGTTTGGGATGAGGCTTGATGATTAGTATTATCTGCGTTATTCGGACTATTGTCCCCATCTTCATTGTTATTTGTACAACGTTTCGGCCAATATGCCCTCCGGCCTTCTTCAGGTATTTCTTGTCGGACTCGGGAACCTTGTCCAATTGGAGACATGGCCTAGTGGATAAGGTAGTTAGGTTAAGACAGTTCTAAGTGACAGTTATCTCTGGATACCGAGTTCAATCTTGAGTAGAGGCAGTAACAAAGAAAAATAATTAACACATCTCCTACCCCAGCTATGGTTAGCGGAATGAGAACAGGATACCCCGTGGACTAAATAAAGGATTAGGTTCAAAGTTCCGTGATGGCTCTCGATTACGACAAGAAAGTTCCCGAGTTCGAAAAGAAGGTTCCTGAGTCCGACAAGAAATACCTGAAGAAGGCCGGAAGACATATTGGCCGAAACGTTGTACAAATAACAATAAAGATGAAGACAATAGTCCGAATAATGCAGATAATTCTGAAATAAGTGTACTGAAATTTGAGGAAAATTAACGTTTTGTCCATTGTTATTTTCTGTCTTGGTAAATAAAGATTAAATTTTGTTACTTTTGTAGCAAGATTCATTTGGCAAGGACTACTAATGGAAGGAGGAGGAAGAAATAAGAGATGATAAAGGTTTAAAAAATAGTGATGAGCCAAAACAGGATGAACGATGATTTGACCGTAGCGTGACCCCGAATATAGAATTGAGTGTCAAGCGGAAGTCGGGTGTTGACTGGAACCGGAAGCTTCGGGTGTTGACCGGAAGTCACGTGGTGACATGGAACAACGAGGAAAGGTATCGGCCTCTTTTTGCCTTCCGCCGTCGTAGGGTACGGATCGGGCCTCTAGTGTCTAGTATGGGGTCCAGTAATCAAGTAGTGTTCTCTCTCTCTTTCTCTCTGCCTTTCCTCCTCTCCGATACAGCACACGAGACGAACCTACCCTGGAAATAAAGGCTAGCAGTTGTGACGACATATTTCTCGTGTTATAATTTCTATCAACACCATTTTAGCACTGTGAATTTGGAGGCACATGGACGAGACCCGCTATACAATATACACCGCCACCTTACAGTTATCATAGTAGCGCTCGGAAAAAAGGACAACATTACTTATATCATTTTGGTACCGTGAAAATATACCACAACGGTACACTTTTCTAAATCACCTTGTAATGCAATATACTTATGGTGTTATTATCTGATCTGTAGAAAGAGATTTTAATTAGTTTTAATGTTTTGTGTTCGGGTATAAACTTACAGCCAACATATTTCCTGTATTGTGCTATTACCCATGTTTTGTGTTGGTATGTAAATTTATAGGTGACATGTCATTTCCTGTAATGTGCTGCCACCTACAGTACGTTTGGATACTAAAAATAAATCACAATAGAGTGATGCAGTTGTTTTGTTACTTCCATATACAAGGTGTGTCAAAAAAGTATTGAGATTGAAGGTACTTTATGACACACCTTGTGTTCTGAAAAAATCAACGCTCCATTCATTGTTTATTTCTATCTTGGTAAATACAGCTTCAATCTTGATACTTTTATGACACACCTTGTGTATATATATATATATATAATATATATATATATATATATACATTGTCCCTTCCAGCTGGGAAAATTTGTCTCAAGATCGCCATCGGTGGCGGCAGATTCTCCATAGAGGACTGTACATGTCAGAAGTCACCCTGATACAACATCATGAAGCTAAGAGGCCCGTAAGAAAGCAACGGCAACAAAGCATCGGAACATCATCATCTACAGGGACAACCTACAAATGCAAAATCTGTGGTCGAGAATGTTTCTCAAACATAGGACTTCATAGTCACAGGAGGCGCTGCAACCTCAGGGGCACACAAAAACTTTTATCATAGTCTTTCGACTGAATTGCCAATGAATGAAATGATATATATACAGACATGCTGATAGGTACGAGTTCTGCATCCCTGAGGCACAAAAATCTAAAAGAATGCAGTAATATCGTATTCATGCATCCCAGTGTTTTTCTTTTTTTGCCCTTACCATTTCAAGCTAACTGTAAATATATTTCAATAGTTTCTTAGAAATGAATTACACAGAATAGGTTGCAAGTTAGGGGTTTGACGACTTTAATTGGGACCCATAAATTTTCCCCAGGGACTCATTGAAAGCAAATGTGTGCATCCCCAGGATGCACTAGATCAAAAAGCTATCAGCATCACTATGTATATATATATATATATAATCGAAGTCATATGGAGGCATGTAGTGTAATGGTTAGAGTCATAGGAAATAGACTTGTCGACACGAGTTCAAATTCTGGACGAGGCTGATTGCATTTCACATTGCACTAATACGCTTGGGAAAGGTATGTATCAAACTACTATCCCTCCAGATATGGATAAATAGTAGGACAGACTGGGCTCTTTAACCTTAGCTATGTAACCAGTCTAGGAGAAAGAAAACTCTGAATTCAAACCTGTTAAACTCCCCTAATGAAATTGATCTCATACCACATCCTACTCGTGCAGAGGGGTTGGTAAATAAATAAATATATATATATATATATATATATATATAAGTTAGGTTTGGTTTGTTTTGTTTTACGGTATATCAACCTCATTGGGTCATTTAATGGCCCTCGCCAACTCAGCGTATGAGTAGCATAGGGATCTGTGTGGTAAAGTAAGGAGCTGATGGTATGTGTGGCATTCCACCTCAGACGCAAAAACAATATCCTTGGTCTAGCGCTAGTGAAAAGGGGATCGGCTGATTGGCTGATACCGACTTTAGGCCACCCTGACCACTTTACTTACTTTATAAGAAATTATGGGGACATGGAGCCCCCTATCTAAAAGAGTGAGAATTCTAGAAAGTCTATGAATGACAATTATTATACTGTCATTTCTGATGAACAAAATGAAAATTGTTAATCACTGCCACAAGTCCATATTGTTCCACAGAGAAAAAAGTGGAGAGGATTACGGGTCTTTTTGACATAATAATGGGCAGCTTTGATACCTGCAGTCTGGATTTAGTGAGATACTGAATAAAAGCGAAACAGGCTTTTACAGAGATGATGGATCGCTGCTACTTAGAAACAACAATGGTAGAACAATCAATACTACAAAGTAAAAAAAAAAAAAATTTTTTTTTTCAAAGAATCCAGATTCACCATTGATGTCAAAATTAATCTCAAGGAGGTAGATTACCTTGACGTCACATCTAACCGCCTGAAAGGAACTTTATCACCATAGAGAAAAAAAAACAAACAATAATACCCTATGCTACATAAACAGTTTCTAGACATCTATTATATTATTTCTGTGTAGCAAGTCCTTTTTCTTCCCTTTCTTTCACTATAATGAAAACAGAATGGTCCATTACTTAGCTGAGGTGACAACACACATACATAAAAAAATAATAAATCGGTGGATAAGCAACACCAGATAATCAGGATTTACATTTTTGCATTTCATCTTTTGATGAAACATTTTTTATAAAAATCTGGATTTATTTTTAAATA
>CM042178.1:3941597-3946597 GCA_023376005.1 Doryteuthis pealeii
TTGTTTGTTTTTAATCCTTGTGAACCTGTCTCTGACTCGTGCCCTTCAATTCGGCCGGCACAGAATATCACAACTAGACATTGTGCATCGAAGATGCAAGAGTGCAGAACAGATCTTCTCACATTTTTACTTCAAGAGAGGATCAAACTTTATTTTGTTCATTTTGTTTTATGGCATTATATACCTTGATGGGTCATTTAATGCCAACAGTTTTGAAATAAATTCATTCTTGATAGGTACTCAATTTTTTTATAAACACATTTTTCTATTTAACCCATAGATGGGACCCTAACAGGTACTACCACTCCTGGTCAGAGTGGACCTGGGAGTAAAGGTGATGAAGGGGTGCTCCACAGCCACCGCCTTCTAGCACATATTATGATTAAAAGGGTTAGGGTTTACTATAAGGGCAATAGGATTGGGACAATCATATAGGTGCTAGGGCTTGACCTGACCAGCCGACTGATTGAGTTGGGCCTCTCCGACCGCCAGTCTAGCCTAAGAAAGAACCAAAGTGGAGTGTTGCATGTCATGGACTGCTCATCCACTTAGATTCCATCCTTAAGAATCACAGGTCGCCACCCACGTCCAACAGGTGGCCCCATTAGAAGCGGGGGGTAGGGTTCTTACCCCTCTGCAGAGGTGGTGTCTGTGTATTCAAAAGCCCCAGCTGACAGGGCTTATGACTTTTGAGAAAAAGAACACAACAACAACAACAACACAAAATGGTTACGCTTCCACAATTTGGGGCTAGAATAAGAGATGTTCAGAACCCCCCCCCCCAAAAAAAAAAAACATGCAAATTAGTGTTCCTGTTTACACTACAAACCTTTGTTTTGTTGTATATATAAATACAATTGCATGTTATTAGTATGTAGATATGGCCAACAGTATTAACAATGTAAAACAATTTTATTAATAAGTGAGGTTTAAATAAAAATAAAATCATTGAGAATGTGACATAAATAACTAAGGGAATTGTGACTCAAGTAATAATATAGTTTCGGTTACAGACAATCATACAATCTCCATCATCATCATCATCATGTCGCACTGTTGGCACGGATATCCATGACAATCTCTCTCCATCCGTCCCTATCGCTCATCATTCTCAGAGCTGATCAACGTACGTTTTTGCTGGTTGGGCCACACTGGCGTGCCCATGTGCTGGCTTCCACAGGAGGATGTCGCTTATGAGTTCGTCCTTGCTTCTCCAGCAGTGTCCTGCGTGTCTTGTCCGTCTTACTCGGATAGTTTGGGTGATATGTGGCAGGTGGCTGTACAGCTGTTTTCTCGTGGGGTGTTGTTTCCATGTCTTGTTCAGGATCACCCACAGCATTTTTGTGCAGCTCCATCTAGTTTATTCTCTAGTCGCTTCATTAGGGTCCAGGTGGTGCAGCCATACAGCAGCACTGACACGACAACGGCCTGGAAGAACTGTCTCTTTAACTTCTCTGTGAGTTTGGATTTCCATATGACCGATAATTTATTTATAGCGGCCCATACCTTTCCTATACGTGCATTAACGTCGTTTCTCCATTATAATAAGATTAAATTATCCTACTAGTTAAAGTTTTTTTTTTTGGTAATCTGAACATTAGCTACATGAATGAGAGTAATCTCCCTTGTTTGTTTCACTTTGAGGAAGCCTTATGTTTTTGGTCAGCCATTTTCATTTCACTGTAAATCTACGCTGAAAATACAAATTTGTTCGAATCAATACAACTGCATGTTTTAACACGAGAATATCATAAAATGAGTTCTTAATAACAATTAAGTTCATTTCAAATAATAGTTAAAGAGTATAACCATTTATTGGCCAGATTAGCTCAGTCGGTAGAGCGTTCGGCTAGAAACCACAAGGTTCCTAGTTCGATACCGGTCCTCACCAACTCAGCGTTTGAGTAGCACAGGGATCTGTGCGGTAAAGTAAGGAGCTGATGGTAGGTGTGGCGCTCCACCTCAGATGCTAAAACAATCTCCTTTGTCTAGCACTATTGAAAAGGGGGATAGACTCCCTCGCTGACTGGCTGATACCGACTTTAGGCCGCCCCGTCGACTTTACTTACTTATAACCATACAATAAAGACTTAATAGAAAATTCTAAAATAAACGAAGTAGTTCACTTTTGCAGGTAAATAGCAAAAAAAAAAAAAAAAAAAAAAAGATAGTATGAATGCTATGTGAAATGCAAACAGCCTTGTCCAGGATTTGAACTCTGATAATAAGGTCAGGAAACATTACAGAACCGTATCAATAAAATTGATCACTTGCTTTAACAGCATGGATCTCAGACATCTGCTGCTGGGGAGGGGGTCTTGGAACATGGGGAAGGGGTAAAATATCTATGTCTGTAGGTTCTGTATTCCATGTGGTTCTAGGCACCTGCTGGTACGTGGGGGGGGTAGGAGAAACGTGTAATACTGGATATAAGTTACATAAACCAATATTGATCAATATATTTCTTATCGCCTGGTTTCTAGCAGAGATGTGGATTTTCCTAAAAGTCAATGTTCAAGTCTGGCTAAAGGCCAGAAGCTGAATACCGATTTCAATATCTGATCTTATTTTCTTGTGTTACATAATTTATGAGTAGCTTATAAATTATGTACGTACCTGTAGTTAGAATACTTAAATAAAGTTTGTTAGATTTAAAATTGGAGGTGGGGAATTTTCCATAGTTTTTGGGGTTATGATTGGCATAAAGATGACCCCAACTTATCTGGTAGACACGAGACGCGTGAGATAGTTTTAGCCTCAGATGTGTCCCGATTTCCGAGGAGTGCGGAAGCTATTGTCGGCTCTGATGGGTCGGTCTTATAGGGAATATGAAATGAAGAGATGAAGAGAAATAAAAAGACACAACTGTATAGATGGAGACTTTATTGATCAGACTGTTAACTCTGGATGCTAGAGTCCAGACGCCAAGAACTTTTATTTATTTTATTTAATTTATTTTATTTTATTTACTTTTATTAATCCGTTACTCTGGAAACTAGAGTCCAGACGCCAAGAACTTTTTATTTATTTAATTTAATTTTAATTTAAATCCCCAAACAATCCCCACCCAAATAGCGGAGCTACGGTAAGGATACATCAGTGAGTTTTTTTTTTTTCTTTTTAAGTATAGATCACGTCAGTAGATCACCAATTTATAGGAATGAAGAGACGAAGAGAAATAAAAAGACAACTATTTTGAAGTATAGATGGAGACTTTTTTGATCAGACCATTAACTCTGGACGCCAGAGTCCAGACGCCAAGAACTTTTTATTTAATTTAATTTTAATTTAAATCCCCACAGTCTCACTGTGGCGGATGAATATGGGCTGGGTTCTGGAGATAAAGTTTTAACAAGAAAGCAACCAAGTCTTGTTAAGTAATTAAAAACAAGAAAAAATGCAGCCCAAGAAACCAACAAGAAGCACCAACCATTAACAGGAAGATTGGACTATTCCATTTGTGTATTTGGCTCAAGTTCACTTCCTGGATCCTCATTGACTGCTGGATTTAAAGTGGATACTTTCATCCATATATATACTTAACATTTGACTGTGTTCAAGTATTTAGTGTAGAGCGTATTCGGTTACGTTCTCTTTTCTTTTTGTCTGGTTACTGGATGCGAGTAACAGCCTTCTCGTGACTCAAGTTTGAAGGCAGAGTTTAACAGGTTTGAATTAAGAGTTTTCCTTCTCATAGAAAGGTTACCTAGCCAAAATTAAAATCCCAGTCAGCCTTATTTGCTCATAGCTGGAGGGAGAATAGTTAGATGCATACCTTTCCTAAGAGTATTAGCACCATATGAAATGCGAACAGCCTCATCCAGAATTTGAACTGGAGTCGATGAGTACACTTCCTACAACTCTAACCTTTAGACCATGCACCTCCAACTTTATATATGTATATGTAGAATATTGAGAAATTTGAAAAAAAAAAAAAACAGGTTTAAATATATATATATATATATATATATATATATATATATATATATATATATACTAGCAAAAGTACCCGGTCCATGACTGGACTAAAAAAAAATAGGAACACCAGAGAGTGAGTGAGGAGAAAACAGGAGTTAGGGAGAAAATAAGAGGAAAATGATTAATCAAATTTTAAAAAATCGCAGAGAATTTGTGTAATAGAATGTTTGTTTGTTTTAGGATTTTTTTTCATTTTGTTGAACAATTAAGATATCATTTTTAAAAATACATTTGATTTTTGTTTTATTAATTAATTATATTCCTTAATCAGTAGAAATCAATGACCAAATTTGGTGTGTTTCTTAGTTATAGGGAAATTAATGTGTATGCAAGATTTCGAATCTGACTGACCTCCCATTATGGAGTTATACGTCGACACGTACACACCAAGCTTCCTTTTATACATATATATACATATGTAGTATAGTAAAATATATATATTATATATATAATATATATATATATATATATATGTGTGTGTGTAGTATAGTGAGAAATTTGAAAAAAACACGTTTAAATAGAATGAGTGGTAAGTTTAAACCTGTGTTTTTTTCAAATTTCTCATTATACTACATACCGTCGGATTCACTTACATTTCTTTTCACACACACACACAATTATATATACATATTATATATAATATATATATATATATATATATATATATAAAACTGTCATATACTCATGTATAAACAGAAATGAAATATATAGGATTTAAAAGGTTGATTTTAAGACATGGCTTCTTATTTGTAGCAGTTTTGATGCTGCTACAATAGTAGATGTCTCAAAATATCTTTGCTATTAACTATAACTATATATAAACAATGTCTAAATTAGTCAAAAAGATAATTTTACAACCAATTGTGAATGAAAATATTGGTTACACCAGCAGTTGGTACCTATAAAAAACAAAACAATTTTAGCCAAGGTTAAACGTCATTCATTTACATTTTTCAACATAAACACACACATATATATATATATATATATATATATATATATATATATATACACCCATATAT
>CM042178.1:3948391-3950891 GCA_023376005.1 Doryteuthis pealeii
CATTTTTTTTTAAAAAATAGTGTTTGATAGCCAAAAACAGGCAATGAACCGATGGTTTGACCCGTGCTCCCAGAATGGAGAATGAGTTCAACGGAGAGCGGGGTGTTGACGGAACCGAGCTTTCGGTGTTGAGCCAGAAGTCACGTGTAGGTGACGTTGAACAACGAGAAGGGGGAAGGTATCGGCTTTTTGTCTTCTGCCAATTCATGGGGTACGGTCGGCCTCTAGTGGCTAGTATGGGTCACAGTAAAATAATGTAGTGTTCTCTCTCTCTTTCTCTCTGCCTTTCCTCCTCTCCGAATACAACACACGAGACGAAACCTACTGGAAATAAAGGCTAGCAGTTGTGACGACATATTCTCGTGTTATAATCTTATCAACACCATTTTAGCACTGTGAATTTGGAGGCACGTGGACGTAGACCCGCTATACAATATACGCACCGCCGCGCCCACCTTACGTTATCGTAGTAGCGTTCGGAAAAAAGGGACAACATACTATATATCATTTTTATGGACCGTAAAATATACCACAACCGTACCACTTTTCTAAATCACCTTGTAATTCAATATCACTATATTGGTGTTATTATCTGATTCTGTAGAAAGAGATTTTAATTAGTTTTTAATTTTTGTGTTCGGGTATAAACTTACAGCCAACATATGATTCCTGTTATTGTGCTATTACCCAGTTTTGTGTTGGTATCTGTAAATTTATTAGGTGACATGTCATTTCCTGTAATTGTGCTGCCACCTAGAGTAGGTTTGGATACTAAAATAAATCCACAATAGAGTGATGCAGTTGTTTTGTTACTTCATATACAAGGTGTGTCAAAAAAGTATTGAGATTGAAGGTACTTAGGACACCTTGTGTTCTGAAAAAATTAACGCTTCCATCATTGTTTTATTTTCTATCTTGGTAAATACAGCTTCAATCTTGATACTTTTATGACACACCTTGTGTATATATAATATATATAATATATATATATATATACACTTACATTGTCCTTTCCAGCTGGGAAAATTTGTCTCAAGACCGCCATCGGTGGCGGCAGATTCTCCATAGAAGATTGTACATGTCAGAAAGTCACCCTAGATACAACATCATGATCTAAGAGGTTCATAAAAAAGCAACGGCAACAAAGCATCGGAACATCATCATTCTAAAGGGACAACCTACAATGCAAAAAATCTGTGGTCGAGAATGTTTCTCAAACATTAGGACTTCATAAGTCACAGGAAGTGCTGGCAACCTCAGGGGCACACAAAAACTTTTATCATAGTCTTTCGAGACTGAATTGCCAATGAATGAAAATGATATATATACAGACATGCTGATAGGTACGAGTTCTGCATCCCTGAGGCACAAAAATCTAAAGAATGCAGTAATATTCGTATTCATGCATCCCAGTGTTTTTTCTTTTTTGCCCTTACCATTTCAAGCTAACTGTAAATATTATTTCATAGTTTCTTAGAAATGAATTACACAGAATAGGTTGCAAGTTAGGGGTTTGACGACTTTAATTGGGACCCATAAATTTTCCCCAGGGACTCATTGAAAGCAAATGTGTGCATCCCCAGGATGCACTAGATCAAAAAGCTATCAGCATCACTATGTATATATATATATATAATCGAAGTCAGATGGAAGGCATGTAGTGTAATGGTTAGAGTCATAGGAAATAGACTTGTCGACACGAGTTCAAAATTCTGGACGAGGCTGATTGCATTTCACATTGCACTAATACGCTTGGGAAAGGTATGTATCAAACTACTATCCCTCCAGATATGGATAAATAGTAGGACAGACTGGGCTCTTTAACCTTAGCTATGTAACCAGTCTAGGAGAAAGAAAACTCTGAATTCAAACCTGTTAAACTCCCCTAAAGAAATTGATCTCATGCCACATCCTACTCGTGTGGAGGGGTTGGTATATATATATATATATATATTGGTTTGTTTTGTTTTACGGTATATCAACCTCGGTGGGTCATTTAATGGCCCTCGCCAACTCAGCGTATGAGTAGCATAGGGATCTGTGTGGTAAAGTAAGGAGCTGATGGTATGTGTGGCGTTCCACCTCAGACGCAAAAACAATATCCTTGGTCTAGCGCTAGTGAAAAGGGGATCGGCTGATTGGCTGATACCGACTTTAGGCCACCCTGACCACTTTACTTACTTTATAAGAAAATTATGGGGACATGGAGCCCCCTATCTAAAAGAGTGAGAATTCTAGAAAGTCTATGAATGACAATTATTATACTGTCATTTCTGATGAACAAAATGAAAATTGTTAATCACTGCCACAAGTCCATATTGTTCCACAGAGAAAAAAGTGAGAGGATTACGGGTCTTTTTTGACATAATAATGGGCAGCTTTGATACCTGCAGTCTGGATTTAGTGAGATCCTGAATAAAAGCGAAACAGGCTTTTACAGAGATGATGGATCGCTGCTACTTAGAAACAACAATGGTAGAACAATCAATACTACAAAGTA
>CM042178.1:3958391-3960891 GCA_023376005.1 Doryteuthis pealeii
CATTTTTTAAACAGCACATTGTATTGTATGTTCTACAACTCTAAATACAGACTAACTGATGAGGATTATACATTTATTTAACATTAATCAACTGACAAGGATTAAAACTGATACTACATCTTTCTACTTCAAGGAAGGATCAACAGACAAGGATTAAAACTGATACTACATCTTTCTACTTCAAGAGAGGATAAAATTTTATTTTGTTTGTTTTGGTTTATGGCATATCAACCTCGGTGGGTCATTTAATGCCAAAGTTTTGAAATAAATTCATTTTTGATGGGTACTGAATTTTTCTATTTAACCCATAGATGGGACCCTAACAGGTACTACCACTTCGGGTCAGAGTGGACCAGGGAGCAATGGTGATGAAGGGGTGCTCCACATTACCCAAACTTGCAGAACTGGAACCTCACCATCAGATAGAGTTTAATGTCATTCCCAGGACATGAAGACCCTCAGCCATTGCCATCTAGCACATATATGATTAAAAGGGCTGGGGCAATAGGGTCGGGACAATCATATAGGTGCTAGGGCTTGACCTGACCAACCGACTGATTGAGTTGGGCCTCTCCGACCGCCAGTCTAAGAAAGAGCTAAAGTGGAGCATTGCATGTAATAGACTGCTCATCCACCTGGGTTCCATCCTTAAGAATCATGGGTTGCCACCTATGTTCAACAGGTGGCCCCTTTGGGGGCGGGGGGGGGGTAGGGTTCTTACCCCTCTGCAGAGGTGGTGTCTGCGTATTCAAAAGCCCCAGATGACAGGGCTTATGACTTTTGAGAAAAAGAACACAGCAATAACAACAAAATGGTTACGCTTCCACAATTTGGGGCTAGAATAAGAGATGCTTAGAAAAAAAACAAAAACAAAAAAAATATGCAAATTAGCGTTCCTGTAAACCACAAGGTTCTTAGCTCGATACTGGCCTTCGCCAACTCAGCGTATGAGTAGCACAGGGATCTGTGCGGTAAAGTAAGGAGCTGATGGTAGGTTTGGCACTCCACCTCAGACGCACAAACAATCTCCTTGGTCTAGCGCTAGTTAAAAGGGGATAGATTCCCTCACTGATTGGCTGATACTGACATTAGGCCGCCCCGACAACTTTTACTTTAGTATGTAGTTATGGTCAACAGTATTAATAATGTAAAACAATTTTATTAATAAGTGAGGTTTAAATAAAAATAAAATCATTGAGAATGTGATGTCAATAACTAAGGGAATTGTGACTCGAGTAGTATTATAGTTTCGGTTACAGACAAAAACACTAACTCCATTATAATAAGATTAAATTATCATACTGTAGTATATTCACAGTTGTAATGTGGTATGTGATCTATTTGATGATCGTTCACCCTCAGTAAAAGAAAATAAATTGATTTTTGGTATAAGAAGCTTTATAAGTTAGATTTTGAATTACAGGAACAGAGGGTTTTTTTTTTTGTTTTTTTTGGTAATCTGAACATTAGCTACATGAATGAGAGTAATCTCCCTTGTTTGTTTCACTTTGAGGAAGCCTTATGTTTTTGGTCAGCCATTTTCATTTCACTGTAAATCTACGCTGAAAATACGAATTTGTTCGAATCAATACAACTGCATGTTTTAACACAAGAATATCATAAAATGAGTTCTTAATAACAATTAAGTTCATTTCAAATAATAGTTAAAGAGTATAACCATTTACTGGACGGATTAGCTCAGTCGGTAGAGCGTTCAGCTAGAAACCACAAGGTTCCTAGTTCGATACCGGTCCTCACCAACTCAGCGTTTGAGTAGCACAGGGATCTGTGCGGTAAAGTAAGGAGCTGATGGTAGGTGTGGCGCTCCACCTCAGATGCTAAAACAATCTCCTTTGTCTAGCACTATTGAAAAGGGGGATAGACTCCCTCGCTGACTGGCTGATACCGACTTTAGGCCGCCCCGTCGACTTTACTTACTTATATAACCATACAATAAAGACTTAATAGAAAATTCTAAAATAAACGAAGTAGTTCACTTTTGCAGGTAAATAGCATTCATACTATCTTTTTTTTTTTTTTTTTTTTTTTGCTATGTGAAATGCAAACAGCCTTGTCCAGGATTTGAACTGATAATAAGGTCAGGAAACATTACAGAACCGTATCAATAAAATTGATCACTTGCTTTAACAGCATGGATCTCAGACATCTGCTGCTGGGGAGGGGGTCTTGGAACATGGGGAAGGGGTAAAATATCTATGTCTGTAGGTTCTGTATTCCATGTGGTTCTAGGCACCTGCTGGTACGTGGGGGGGGGGTAGGAGAAACGTGTAATACTGGATATAAGTTACATAAACCAATATTGATCAATATATTTCTTATCGCCTGGTTTCTAGCAGAGATGTGGATTTTCCTAAAAGTCAATGTTCAAGTCTGGCTAAAGGCCAGAAGCTGAATACCAATTTCAATATCTGATCTTATTTTCTTGTGTTACATAATTTATGAGTAGCTTATAAATTATGTACGTACCTGTAGTTAGAAT
>CM042178.1:3973391-4028047 GCA_023376005.1 Doryteuthis pealeii
TATATATATATATATATAAATAAAGCAAACAAGATATTAGGATTAATATGGAGGTCCTATGAATACATGGATAAAGAAATGCTGAAAATTTATTCATTGCATTGGTAAACCTCATTTGGAATTTGCTAATGTGGTTTGGAGTCCAAGACTAATCAAGGACATAAAACTCATTGACGGAGTAAAAAGGAGAGCTACTAAAGTAATGAATGATTTTAAAAAACCTTTCATATGAAGAAAGACTTAGGAACATTGACTTACCAAGTTTGGTTTATCGACATACAAGAGGGGATATGAATAAATTAAAACTCTTTAAAAAATTTTGTAAAGCAAATGCAAGACAAAATTATTTTAGTAACAGAGTGGTGAATACATGGAATAAACTACCATCATCAATAGTGAATGCCCCATCTCTAAACTCCTTTAAGGCAATGTTAGATAATCTGTGGAAAGATTGTAAATATTCTGTGGAATTAAGATGAATGTTTATAAGGAACAGCTGACAGAAAAAATGTTACATAATCTATGCGGTTGCATAAGATTATTGTCGGTCCCCTGTAATTCTGAGGGGATGACCCTTTTCATACCATGGCCGGGTCCTTCAATGAAAAATTACAGAAGCCCGCCAAAATACGTGAAATCACAGGGACCTGTTCGGTCCCCAGTTTGCAGTTAGGCGTCAGGCAGAGCGATCGGCCATTTTATGCTCTGCCTAAACTGGAACTCACGCGCGCTATGTTAGTCAGATATTTAGTTACATGAAATGTATAGTTAAGGAAATAAAAGTTTGTATAAGTAATATGTTCTTGTGGTTGATGAATGTCTTGGTAACAAGACTAAGAAATGAATCCAGGACAACCAGCCAGCAGGAACATAGCAATAGAAAGTCCAGATCTTAGAAGATGCCAGACCAAGTCAAGATAGATGATAGAAATACCAAAGACGATCAGAATACCAAAGCCGGCCAAGAAATAGAATTAAAGAAAGAGGTATGCAACATTATAATTATTTAGTGCCAGTGAGGAAGGGCTATGCAACAAAAACAGAACCCACAAATTTTGTAATAAAACTTAATTTTAATCTTTTTTAAAGTTTAAGTCCAACAAGGGTTAGGGTTAGTTTAATGGGAAAATAAATAAATAATTTGGGTTCTGTTTTTCCTGGGTCACTCATGTTACTCAACTAGGAAATAACCCAATTATTTCGTATCCTCATTTCTTTCATTGTCAGAAGGGTAAAATATAGCACTTCCTCGGATTGGTTCAGAACTCCGTCCAATTTCCTCCAGTTGATATGATCAACACCACTTGAGTTGTATCTCTTTGTACGTCTGCCAAGATTGACCATAAAGAATGGGACTGCCAATCAATTGTTCAAAGAATTCAATAGAAGGCGTTTAATTAACGGCAACGCTATGCGGTTTTTATGTCAAAGACACCTTTAGAGTTTGTGTTATATGGCATGTTAAGGTTTCCAAGCATGAAGAGCATCCTCATTCCGTGCACAGTGTGGGGTATGATGACTTGGGAAAATGCCTGCTTGGGAAGTGCTGAGTAGAAAAGTGCAAGTGCCATTTAAAAACACCTGCAGAGACTGTAGGATGGGCAATAGGGTAGGTTGATTTTTCACTTTTAAAAAAATATATATCAAATTCTCTCAAACTGTGAAAGTTGTGTGTTGGTATAATAAATACTGATACCAAAAACTAGATCTCTTACTTGCACCATTATTTGAGGAAATAGCATCAAAGATCATCTACTAAAATGCACAAAAACTCCTTGTTAACATAAAATTGAATACTGATACCAAAAACTAGATCTCTTACTTGCACCATTATTTGAGGAAATAGCATTAAAGATCATCTACTAAAATGCACCAAAATCCTCGTTATCATAAAATTGGATACTGATACCAAAAACTAGATCTCTTACTTGCACCATTGTTTGAGGAAATAGCATTAAAGATCATCTACTAAAATGCACCAAAATCCTCGTTAACATAAAATTGATTACTGATACCAAAAACTAGATCTCTTACTTGCACCATTATTTGAGGAAATAGCATCAAAGATCATCTACTAAAATGCACTACATTAGAGATCGACATTAGGGTAGGTTGATTTTTCACTTTTTTTAAAAATATATCAAATTCTCTCAAACTGTGAAAGTTGTGTGTTGGTATAATAAATACTGATACCAAAAACTAAATCTCTTACTTGCACCATTGTTTGTGCACAGTGTTTTGTTTTATTCATTCTTGATAGTTAATTTTCTTTTACCATGAAGAGAAGAAAGAAAAGTAGTGAGAAAGTGAAAGATGACCGAGAGGGTTAATCGGGAGGAGGAGGGAAAGAAATACCCAACAATATGAGGAGGAGGAACGAAAGAAACCAATTGAAAAAGAAATGAAGGAAAAACAACAAAAGAAAGAGAGAGGAATAAATAAGGAAGAAAATATGATTAAGTAAAAGATTTAAAGTGGTTAAAAGAGATTAAAATAAATTCTGACTAGGGGGGGGGGCAAAGGGGGGGGGTGTGAAAATCCCCTTGGCAACCTACGCTCCTACCAGAAAAAGGGTTTTCAATGCAGATAACATGAAAGATTTCTTAGAGAATCTTAACATAGATATCATTGTGTCCTTGCAAGAAATAAAAATATATCGAAAATTGGAACGCAACTGTAAGGTAAAATAGATTACTGTAATCTCACACTCTGACGCCTTTTTTTCTTTTTTTTTCTAAAAACAAAAAGATAATCCCTTACAAAAGATACATATGTATATACATATATATTTTGTTATGCTAGATATTTTTTTATTTATTATTTGTGGTTATATTACTCATTATTATTGTTATATATAATACCTTCAAATGTATTTTAATAGACCACGCATTTCCAACAACACAATCTTGAAAACAAGCTGAAATCAAATGGATTTTAAAACTACGAACTCACATGAGGGACTAAACGCTGATATCGGAATACTCCGTTATTACAAATATTTTACAGATGCGGCTGTTTTCAATAACAACAACGATAAAGGATCCGTTTCAACAGGAGGGACATTCATCTGAGGAAGGGAATCTAACGATCCCGAAAATTTATGAGAATAAATAATAAAAAATAAGTGAATCCAGTACTCCACAACATTGAGTTCCTTCATTTATTTTTTTATGATTCATAATAACACCCAACTTCAACATAAAAAAGACATATATATATATATATATATATATATATATATATATATATATATATATATATATGTATACTCCCACTCCAACTCCCCCACTTCCGTCAACTCCCACTCCAACTCCCCACTTCCGCCAACTCCCCCACTTCCGCCAACTCCCACTCCACCACTTCCGCCAACTCGCACTCCAACTACTCCATTTCCGTCAACTCCCACTGCAACTCCTCTTTATGTAATTATGTGATTACAATTCATAATAAATATAAAACCATTTTTTCTAAAATTATTTCATTCATAATTATTGTGCATTGTATGACTGTACAGACTAAACATGTCAAACACTTCCTCATAGAATCTGAAATTTACGCTTTAACCAGAAAAAATAATAAATAAATAAACAACACAAATAACATGAAAGATTTGTTTGAAAATGTTAACATAGATATCATTTTGTCCTTTTTGAAAGAAATATTAAAATATATAGAAAATTATGAATCTGATATGAAATACGTCCACAATACCACTTACGGGAACGCAACTGTCAGGTAAAATAGATTACTGTAACTCCATATCCTGATAATTTGTTAAAAAAAAACAAAAAAAACACCACAAAATAATCCCTTACAAAACATATATATATATATATATAATAACTCAAGTAGGTTATTCTGTATACACTATAATAATAGATCCGCTAATAATAATAATAAATCATCTCTACTTACATATTGAGTACTTTATATTTGTTATAACGATGATTTATCCGAGTAACACTAATACCAACCAAATATTGAGACCAACCCAATATTTTACCGGTAAGTTATTCCTTTTACATTATATATATATATATATATATATATATATATATATATATATATATATATATTGTGTAATGTTATATATAGTTATATTATTCATTGTTATCCCATTTTTTTTTATATAACATTGGTAAACTAAAATCGGTGAAACAATTCACATATCTAGGTAGTAATATCTCATCAACAGAAAACGACATCAATGCATGCATAGGAAAGGCATGGGCTGCTTTAAACAAATTGTTAGTGATATGGAAATCAAATCTTGCTGACAAATTAAAGCAAAAATTCTTCCAAGCTGTAGTAGTCTCAGTGCTACTGTACGGCTGCACTACCTGGACTCTAACAAAGCACCTAGAGAATAAGCTAGATGAGACTTGCATGAAAATGCTGCATGCAATATTAAACAAGACATGGAAACAACACCCCACGAGAACACAACTGTATGACCACCTGCCCCATATCACACAAACCATCCGTGTGAGGCAAACAAGACACGCTGGGCACTGCTGGAGAAGCAAGGACGAACTCATAAGTGACGTTCTCCTGTGGAAGTCATCACATGGGCATGCCAAAGTAGGTCGCCCAGCAAAGACGTACATAGATCGATGCTGTGCAGAGGACCTCCCAGGGGCAATGAATGATAGGGAAGGATGGCGAGTGATTGTCATGGATATCCATGCTGCAAGCATGGTATGATGATTCATTGTTATGATATATATATATTATTTTTACTAGCAAATATATGCACCGTCCGGGTGCAAGTATTTAAGTTTTAATGTAATAAAATATTAGATTAGATTAGAAAGGCTAATGAAACTAAATAAGAATGCAGATAAAAAGATTTGAAACAGAGTGCAAGTATTTAAGTTTTAATGTAAATAAAATATTAGAATTAGAAAGGCTAATGAAACTAAATAAGAATGCAGATAAAGAGATTTGAAACAGAGTGCAAGTATTTAAGTTTTAATGTAATAAAATATTAGATTAGATTAGAAAGGCTAATGAAACTAAATAAGAATGCAGATAAAGAGATTTGAAACAGAGTGCAAGTATTTAAGTTTTAATGTAATAAAATATTAGATTAGATTAGAAAGGCTAATGAAACTAAATAAGAATGCAGATAAAAGATTTGAAACAGAGTGCAAGTATTTAAGTTTTAATGTAATAAAATTTAGATTAGATTAGAAAGGCTAATGAAACTAAATAAGAATGCAGATAAAAAGATTTGAAACAGAGGGGGGGGGGTATAATCGAATAAATAGAACAACTGAAACTTACTCTTCCATCACTCTCGTCTTTCATTGTTATTTTTTCTAAGTATTTAGTTAAAAGAGGAAGTAAAAAATAAAATGACAGTTATTTTTTCTTGTTAATGGATTTCATTTAAGATTCATTGAAGAGATTTTTGCTTATATTCATTAAAATAAAACCAAACAGTTAGAAATCAATAATACTAAGCACATATTTATTAAAATTAAATTTTTAATATCAATATGCAAATTAGCCTTCCCGTTCACACTGTAAACCACTATTTTGTTCTGTATATAAATACAATTGCATGTTGTTAGTATGTAGATATGGTTAACAGTATTAATAATGTAAACCAATTTTATTAATAATTGAGGTTAAAATAAAATCATTTAGAATGTGATATCAATAACTAAGGGAATTTTGACTTGAGTAGTAATATAGTTTCGGTTACAGACAGAAAAACACACAATCTCTATAATAATAAGATTTTATCAATATTGTAGAGTTGGGTAGAGTTGGGATTGAATAACCCACATGGGTTGACATGCCATTAAACCAAACCAAACCAAACGAGAGAGAAAGAGAGAGGGGAGCAAGAGAGTGTGAAAAGCCCCTTGCAACCTTGATAAAAAGATTGTTTGATGTCAATAACAGTCTGAGAAATAAAAAATTGGCCTTAAATAACCCACATGGGTTGAAATGCCATTAAACTAACCCAAACTAGAAAGAAAGAGAGGGGGGTCAGTAGGAAGTGTGAAAAGCCCCTTGCAACCTCGATAAAAAGGTGGTTTGATATCAATAACAGTCTGAGAAATAAGGATTGACATTAAATAACCCACATGGGTTGAAATGCCATTAAAACAAACCAAACTAGAGAGAAAGAGAGAGGGAAGCAAGAGAGAGTGTGAAAAGCCCCTTGCAACCTTGATAAAAAGATTGTTTGATGTCAATAACATAGCAGTCTGAGAAGCAAGAAAGAGAAAAATGATCAGAATTTGTTGACACTAACCTATTGCTCAATAGAACATAAAGATCTTTGTAAATAACACCTTTAAGACCTTTCAGGTAATATTGCCAAACTAATTTCCACTTGGCCAAATCACAGAGGAATCGGCCCTTACCCATTTGGTTATACAGATTCCAATCGAAAGAAACATTCCAAACGGAAACAACATTGGCTCTTCTTACATATCGTGTTTTCTAAGAGGCCCATTTAAAGTTGGAAAATTGTCTTTTTGCCCAACAGCAATGTATTCTATATTCCTCAAACAGGAAAGACACAAACAGATCGTCTTACTCTCGCATTACAGCTTAGAATAAACATGATTATTCTTATCTGAAGAACAGGATTGCAATATTCCTAACTGTAGATTCTTTCATTTTATTTATGACTAGAAGCTGCTATTCAGCTTCACCTGGGTAGAAGGGTGAGGGGGTAGAAAAAAAAATTAGTCTCGCAGATCCATTATAGTAAATCATTTCCAATGTATTTTATAGTAAATCATTTCTAATGCATACATTGGAAATGATTTACTATGAAAATGCATTAGAAATGATAAAAATGCATTAGAAATGATTTACTATGAAAATGCATTGAAATGATTTACTATGAAAATGCATTGAAATGATTTACTATGAAAATGCATTGAAATGATTTACTATGAAAATGCATTGCAAATGATTTTACTATGAAAATGCATTGCAAATGATTTACTATGAAAATGCATTGCAAAATGATTTACTATGAAAATGCATTGCAAATGATTTACTATGAAAAATTGAAATGATTTTACTATGAAAATGATCCATTATTACTGAATAATGAGTTGGATCCTCACAGAATGCCCCATTAAAATCCCTATGTAAAAAAAAAAAAAAAAAAAAAAAAAAAAGAAAAAGACCTTTTGTTGATTCAGCCACTATGAAAAGAAAAATCATGGTCTACTATTTAAAATCTTAAATGCAAAAGAAATTCTATGCTGTTATCATTTAAATTTTATTTTTCAATTATCTTCACGAATATAAATCAAATCTATTATTTTTGCTCAAAAACCAGGCCCTGGTGATATTTAATGTTTATATATATTTACTTTGTCGTTAATTGTTTGATTTCCGTAAGTTTCATCTAGACATACACATACACACAACTGCCCTTTATATATGTATAGGTAGACGAGAGCACAAACATTCTCAGTGAATTAGTTAAATATATTAAGCTTTGTTGTTTTGAACATTAGATTTTAACAGCTTGCTTCTTAATTCCTTCAGAATGTGACTATTAGGGTAGGTCGATTTTGGAACTGTAACCTCTCCCCATGTAGCGAAAGTTACAAATTAACAGAGAATTACTACACAAAATATTTTTCTTCAAAACTTTGCCTTCATTTGAGGAAATAGATTACAATCTTCTAAAATATTATCACTGTTACAGCTTACTTATTAGGTAAAATGCAGCATATCAGAGGTGTCGGTGATGATGACAACATATTTTCAATTTGAATTCTAGTCATAATATTTCAATCGTTTAATTTAAAATGACAATCTTTTGTTTTAAATATTGAAATTGCTAAATTTTCTAACCAATTCCTAGGCTAAATGTTGTGAAAACAAGGAATTTTTGTGTATTTTAGTAGACAATCTTTGATGCTAAATGTGAAAACAGGAATTTTTAGCACATTTCTGTTACAATCTTATGGTTTTGGTATCAGTATTCATTATACCAACACACAACTTTCATTTTTTGAGAGAATTTGATATTTTTAAAAAGGTTAAAAATCAGGTAATTTTCACCTTCAGTTATTAAAATTCCTAGCATAAAATTGTGCATGGGCATTATCTGAAATTAGTATATTTTTCATATTGCCCCCCCCCCCTTATTATTATTGAATTGCCCATAGTGGGGCATAGGCCCCATTGGGAATCACTGCTCTAAGCCTTCTAACTTTAATATAAGAATTTTATCTCATACAGTTATTTTCTTAGTTCATATTTGGCTGCATTGCATATGTGCACTATGGCATTGTGCAGATTTTTATCTTATTATAATGGAGATTGTGTGTTTTTCTGTCTGTAACCGAAACTATATTCCTACTCAAGTCACAATTTTCTTATTTTATTTTTTATCTAAACCTCAATTATTAATAAAATTGTCTTACATTATTAATACTGTTAACTATGTCTACATACTGACAACATGCAATTATATTTATATATACAACAAAATAGTGGTTTACACTGTGAACGGGAAGGCTAATTTGCATATTAATATTAAAAAATCGAATTTAATAAATATGTGCTTAGTATTATTGATTTCTAATTGTTTGGTTTTATTTTAATGAATATAAGCAAAAATCTCTTCAATGAATCTTAAATGAAATCCATTAACAAGATAAAATAACTGTCATTTTATTCTTTACTTCCTCTTATAACTAAATACTTAAATTAGAAAAAATAACAATGAAAGACGAGAGTGATGGAAGAGTAAGTTTCAGTTGTTCCATTTTTTATTATACTCCCTCTGTTTCAAATCTTTTATTATACTCCCTCTGTTTCAAATCTTTTTATCTGTATTCTTATTTAGTTTCATTAGCCTTTCTAATTTAATACAATATTTTATTACATTAAAACTTAAATACTTGCACCCGGAGGGTGCATATATTTGCTAGTTACATTTAAAATCAACTTACCCTAATGACCAATGTATATGAAACAATGTGCCAGACGAGAGATTGATTCATTTCCTTATTAGTTATATCAACAGAACGGGATACAACAAAGGGGAAAGGTGTTTTCCCCAGAGTTAATATTATTGACTTCCGATTGCCTTTGTCCAGGATATTGAACGTCTGGGTCGGCGGAGTGGATGGGTCATCCATTAGATCCTGGGGGGTGGGGGGTTCTAATCCATGAATAAAAATAGATTATATGCATTAAGATTTAGCGCATAAAAAGTAATTCACATCACATTCACAAGGGATGGGGGGAGTGCCAAACGATTTTCAGGAGGACTAGCACTTGCTGACACCCTTTCCTCCATCCCCAACAGCAACAGGGCCACTTGTAACCCCCCACCCCTTCATTTTATGACTGAGACACTTTCTGAAAATAGGTAAAGGATTTCTATACACAGACCTGTGTAATAGTAATACACATTTTTTCCATTAAATAGTGAAACGCATCACACATGGCTGAACGCACTTTTTTTTTTCTATTATGTAATTTATTTTTCGTCTGACGACATTTTACACTTGTTCTATTATTATACTAAAACTGAACAAATTAATGTTTGTCTCCGAAAGGCTATTTAGGTAAAGATTTTGGTTATTTCCTATAACTCCAATATAAACAAAGGGGAACCACTCTTGACTGATAAATTATTTATTTATTTATTGATCTACTAGGAAAAAAGAAGACGGGGTTAGGGTTTAGGGTTAGTTTAATGGGAAATTAAATTATTAATCAAGAGTGGTTCCCCTTTGATCATGTTAGACTTATAGGAAATAACCAAGATTTCTATACATAGACCTGTGTAATACACATTTTTTCCATTAAATAGTGAAATGTATTACGCATGGCCAAACGCACTTTATTATTAACACTTTTTCTATTACGTAATTTATGGTTCATCTGATGGCATTTTTTAGCTATATATTTTACACTTGTTTCATTATATATATATATTGTAAACACGGTTTGTTTGGAATGGCTTTTTTGCCGACAATTTTTGGGAGAATAAGTGCTTAATTGGAGTCGTACCTAATTTTGAAAATTAATTAATAGTGAATTAGGCGCCTAATTCACTATTAATTAATTAATTTTCAAAATTAGGTATATATATATATATATATATATATGTTGAAAAAATAAATAAATAAAAGAAAGAAAAATGTTGAATGGATAAAAATGTTTAATGAAGTGCCAACATGTGTTTCGGCTAAAAGGATATCCTTGTACACAATGTATTCTATTTATTATTATTTTAAATACAAAAACATAAAATGATAGTAGAAAAATATATAAAAAGTATTTAAAGTATTTTCTCTGACCGCCTGTCTTGCACAAGAAAGGGCCAAAGTGGAGTATCGCAAGTCATGAACTGCTCATCCACCTGGGTTCTATCCTTAAGCATCACGGGTCACCACCCACGGCCAACAGGTGGCCCCATTGGGGGAGTCATACCCCTCTGCAGAGGTGCATTCTAACACCACAGCTGACAGTGCGACCAGGGTTTGTAGTTCTGTAGCTATCAATGATTGATTTACCTAAATTTAAAGATATGTTGAAAAAGCCAGGTCAAATAATCATAACCTTTAGGAAATACTAGCAGCGGCTACCCAGCATCGCCTGGGTAGAGTTTTTTTTAAAAGTTAGTACCGCAGATCCATTATTACTGAATTGTGAGTTGAATCCTCGTCGGATGCCCCATTTAAATCCCTATGTAAAAAAAATAGACCTTGCATTGATCCAGCTGCTCTGAAAAGAAATGTTAATGTCTACTATCTAAAATATTAAATGAAAAAAAAAATCCATACTGTTATCATTTAAATTTTAGTTTTTAATTATAATTAAGTCAAATCTCTATTTTTTGCTCAAAAACCAAGCCCTGGTGATATTTAATGTGTATATATATATATTCACTTTGTCATTAAGGGGCCGGGTTAGCTCAGTCGGTAGAGCGTTCGGCTAGAAACCACAAGGTTCCTAGTTCGATACCGGCCCTCGCCAACTCAGCGTATGAGTAGCACAGGGATCTGTGCGGTAAAGTAAGGAGCTGATGGTAGGTGTGGCGCTCCACCTCAGATACTAAAACAATCTCCTTGGTCTAGCGCTATTGAAAAGGAGATAGACTCCCTCGCTGCATGGCTGATACCGACTTTAGGCCGCCCCGTCGACTTTACTTTACTTTTTACTTTGTCATTAATTGCTTTATTTTCAAAGTTTCCCCATGACATACAGGTTCACACAACTGCCCTTTATATATGGATAGATAGACAGATAGATGTCTAAGAATTTTAGCTTAGACCAAAACACAACCATTTAATAATTTGGTACTAAACAGCAGAGGTCAAAGATGAAGAATTAGCCTCTGACAAGGATTCTTTAATAGTAAACCATACTATCGAAAAAATATTATAAATGATTTTACTATAGAAAATCATTATAAATAATTTTACTAAAAGCGATATAGATGTTTATTTTATTGACATGATATGCTGAGATCAAAAGTAGGATTATGGTTAAGAGTTAGAATTTTGGTAGCATCATGAATTAAATTCTTAGTCACATGGAAAAGAAAATGCTATTATATCTTTTTGTTCTTTTTAGGCTTCTGTACTTTAAAATGACTTATTGTTTTTCCTGATGCAGTTTCTTGACATAAACATGAAAAAGTTATTTCCTCTTTCAAGGATTTAAAAAAAAAAAGAAAAAAGTTGCTTCTTACAATTTTTATTTTCGTAAATAGTGAGATTATAGGTAGAAAAATAAATATGCCTAGCATCACCCCTAGCCCCCTACTCCCCAAATTCCTTTTTCATTCTATCATCGCTGGCATTCACTTGGTATGTTATCTCCCATCCGAAATTAGTACCTTCTTTTCTGCAAGTATATCTTAATGGTTATAACACTGAAATATAAACCATAAGGTCTGAATGTTTTTCTCTGAATTTTTTGAGATGAGGCTTGATTATTTGGATTATTTGGATTATTCAGACTATTGTCCTCATCTTTATTGTTATCTACACTATTTCTCTGAATGTTTTGAGATGAGGCTTGATAATTTAGGATTATTTGGATTATTCAGACTATTGTCCTCATCTTTATCATTATCTACACTATTTTCTCTGAATGTTTGAGATGAGGCTGATTATTTTGGATTATTCAGACTATTGTCCTCATCTTTATTGTTATCTACACAATTTCTCTGAATTTTTGAGATGAGGTTTGATAATTTGTATTATTTGGATTATTCAGACTATTGTCCTCATCTTTATTGTTATCTACACTATTTCTCTGAATTTTTGAGATGAGGCTTGATAATTAGTATTATTTGGATTATTCGGACTATTATCCTCATCTTTATTGATATCTACACTATTTCTCTGAATTTTTGAGATGAGGCTTGATAATTTGTATTATTTGGATTATTCAGACTATTGTCCTCATCTTTATTGATATCTATACTATTTCTCTGAATTTTTGAGATGAGGTTTGATAATTTGTATTATTTGGATTATTGTCCTCATCTTTATTGTTATCTGCACAATGTTTCAGTCGAAGTGCCCTCCGGCCTTCTTCAGGTATTTCTTGTGAAACTCGGGAAACTCCTCGAACTCAGGATCCTTCTTGTTGTAATCGGAACTTTGAACCTAATATAGCTCAACACTTGTACCCAGTCATAGTGGAATAAGAACAGTCTACCCCTACCGATTGAATAAAGGGTTGGGTTCAAAGTTCTGTGAAGCCACCCAATTACGACAAGAAGGTTCCCGAGTTCCAAGAACAGGTTCCCAAGTCAAACAAATACCTGAAGAAGGCCCGAGAGCACATCGGTCAAAATATTGTACAGAAACAATAAAGATGAGGTCAATAGTCCAAATAATCCAAATAAGGTCTGAATTACTGAAATTAAGAATTACAATTCTCCAATTAATTATTTAGACGAGCATCTTCATCTTTATTATTTTGATTATTACATTATGAAATTGATATTATGAAATTGTGATATACTCAATGAAAAATCTGAACTAATATCCTCATCTTTATTATTTTGATTATTATATTTTAACTGATATGCCCTTAAAGCCATATTCAGTAGTAGAGAAGGTATTTATTTACCTTCCTCTAAGAGTATTACAAATGGGGTGGGGACAAAAGAGGGTTAAATTCTGAATTTTCCTTTCCTAGACTGGTTACCTAACCAAGGTTAAAGAACCCACTGTCCTACTATTTACCCATAGTTGGAGGGAGAGTATTTGGATGCATACCTTTCCCAAGGTATTAGCATTATGTGAAATGCAAACTGCCTCGTATAGGATTTGAACTCTGGTCGACAAGTCCATTTCCTATGACTAACTATTATGCCACGTGCCTCCAAGTTGTATATATTTACCCACCCCTATCCAATGTTAAAGAGCCCACTCTGCCCTACTATTTACCCATAGTTGGAAGGAGAGTAACTGAATTCATACCTTTTCCAAGGGTATTAGCACTATGTGAAATGCAAACAGACTCATTTGGGATTTGAACTCAGGTTGACAAGTCCATTTCCCATGACTCCAACCATTACAAGGTAGGAGCTTTACTCGCTTCCCAGATCATAAACAAAAAACACAATGAAACTTTAGTTGGGACTCATTCAAAGCAAATATGTGCAGTTGTGTGTGTGTGTGTGTATGCATATATGCATACACACACATTGATGCTGATAGGTTGATATGTATATATATATATATATATATATATATATATATATATATATACATACACACACACACACACTGCATAATTTCTCAGTGCACATGGTTAAATCGAGTGAGCCAAATTTAATCTTTGATAATCTGAGAAAGAATCACCTGAAAGAAGATAAAATCCTAAATAAATCTATTTATTCTCTTTTGATGATAGGAAATCTATTGAATATTTTATAAGTAACAACTTACCTACATATATTTATGTATTCAAAGTGTGTTAAGTGAGTGTGACACATCCAACAAAAATGGGAAATTCCTCAAAACAAAAACATTAAACTTATTCAATAATATAATCATCAACCAGAAAAGGGACACTCATTTTTCTGTCTCCTCTTATTAAATAATTGGTAGTTGTTGTTGGAATATTTTGTGCTATATAAGGTGTGCTGGAGCCCACAACTCAAATTTATAGACTCTTTGTGGTCGCATGGACTAAATTGGCCAACAACATACTCAAATACATGGTGGGTTAACTATTTAAAGGCCTTGTTCGAAAGGTGCTTAACACCGAGGAAACACAAGGATCATAGGATTCAAGATACACGGTTTGGTTTGTTTTGTGGCATATCAACCTCAGTGGGTCATTTAATGCCGATAAAGTTTGGAAATAAAGTTATTCTTAATGGATAATCAAATTTTGTTCATAAACTCGTGTTTTTCTATTTAACCCATAGATGGGATCCTAACAGGTACTACCACTCGGGGTCAGAGTGGACCTGAGAGCAATGGTGATGAAGGGGTGCTTCACATTCCCCAAACCTCCAGAATTGGAACCTCACTATCAGATAGTTTAACATCATTCCCAGGACATGTAGACCCTCAGTCACTGCCTTTTAGCACCCATATGATAAAAAGGGTTAGGGCTTGCCATAAGGGCAATAGGGTTGGGACAATCATAGAGGTGCTAGGGCTTGACGTGACCAGCTGATTGATCGGAGGGGGCCTTTCAGACCACCATCTAGCCCAAGAAAGGACCAAAGTGGAGTTTTGCAAGTCATGTACTGCTCATCCACCAGTGTTCTAGCCTTAAGCATCATGGGTCGCCACCCACGGCCAACCAATGGCCCCATTGGGGGAGACTTACCCATCTGCAGAGGTACAGTCGGTGCATTCTAACGCCTCAGCCAACAGTGCGGAAATATTTGATAGTTGTTGGAATAATTTGTGCTATATAAGGTGTGCTGGAGGCCACAACTCAAATTTATAGACTCTTTGTGGTCGTGTGGACTAAATTGGCTAACAACATACTCCAATTCATGGTGGGTTAATTATTTAAAGGCGTTGGTAGAATGGCATTCAGTTGCCCGTGCTTAATACTGAGGAACACAAAGATCATAGGATTCAAGATACTGTAGAAGTTATCCCCCAGATATCATAGAAACAATACAATACTCACCGTCGCAGCAGGATTCTAATACCGTCGAGTTAGCAGACAAGAACAACGTTAAAACTGTAACTTAATTACAGTCCTTGCATGCTGCTGGCATAGTGCAAAGTGATGACTGAAGAGTGGGTACTTATCTATATCTTTACTCACCCTGAAAACCATCACTTTGCCAGCAGCATGCAAGGACTGTATTTAAGTTACAGCTTGCATGTTGTTCTTGTCTGCTAACTCGACGGTAATTAGAATCCTGCTATGATGGTGAGTATTGTATTGTTTGTATGATATCTGGGGGATAACTTCTACAGATACATGGACCAACGGACAAGCATTACAGGATACTACACAACATGGATGAAACTTGATGTCGCAAGGGATCTCAACTATAAAGTGCTCTTTAATGATTTTTCATTAAGATCTTTTATTTTGCCAACCTTAGTTGCAAAATTTCAGAATACTCCACTATACACTGGTTAAGAGTTAGGGTTAGATAGTCTGGTAGATAAGAAGGTGGACCATGAAAAAATTGTTATTAATTTATCAGTGAGATCTGATTTCCATCTTTCAAGCTGTAGTAGTATCAGTGCTACTGTATAGCTGCACCACTTGGACACTAATGAAGTGCTCCACATTCCCCAAACCTCCAGAACTGGAACCTCACCATCAGGACATGTAGACCCTCAGCCACTGCCTTCTAGCACCCATATGATAAAAAGGGTTGGGGCTTGCCATAAGGGCAATAGGGTTGGGGCAATCATATAGGTGCTAGGGCTTGACATGACCAGCTGATTGATCGGAGGAGGCCTCTCCGACCGACCGTCTAGCCCAAGTAAGGACCAAAGCGGAGTATTGTAACACACACACACACAGACACTTATACATCCCAAACATATATATATATATACATACATTTATATTATATATATATATATATATAAAGTCTGTGTGATGATAAGGTATGAAGATAAGAATTTATAAACATAGACCTAACCGTAAACAACTGCATTATGAATAAAGCACCTTAACTATAAATAATAGATGAACATAAATATTACACATTGTGCGGGTTTAGCAGGAAACTACAATTTTTAGGCTTTTTTTTTCTCTCTCTCTCTCTCTCCATCTCTCTCTCTCTCTCTATATATATATATATATATGCATAGTGAGAGAGAAATACACAGCTGTAACTATAAGCCACTGAAAGGCATGTATACATCTGTATAGATTTGAATACATGAAATAT
The DNA here is from genome assembly GCA_023376005.1 of Doryteuthis pealeii. Lineage (NCBI taxonomy): Eukaryota > Metazoa > Mollusca > Cephalopoda > Myopsida > Loliginidae > Doryteuthis > Doryteuthis pealeii. The sequence goes on from CM042178.1 coordinate 3,989,749, forward strand.
ATATATATATATGTGTGTGTGTGTGTGTTAGCATGAGAGAGGAATTTATTAACCTTTGTTTAGTCTGGTGAAAGAAATGCAGTGAGTGTTAAATAGAGAAACTAAACATACATATACACAGATTATCTCTCTCTCTCTCTCTCTCTCATATATATATATATATATATATATATATATATATATATATATATATAAATACACATATAAGAGAGAGAAACGGTTACATCGACACAGGTATATGCACAGAAAAAGTACATACATATATAAATTGCATATATTCAGTGTGTGTATATATATATATATATATATATATAAAAACTATACAATATATATAATTATATAATTATTTTTTATTATTATCATTCAACTTTTTTATACTATATAATTTTTATATTATAATCATTTTTATATTATTAATTTTTAATTATAAGAATTATAATTATGCCTATATATAATATATATATATATATATATGTTTATAATATATATGCATGTGTATATAATATATATATATGCATGTGTGTGTGTGTGTATGTATATATATATATATATATATATGCATGTGTGTGTATATTATATATATATATATATGCATGTGTGTGTATATTATATATATACATTGTGTGTGTGTGTGTTTGAGATAGGGATTTTGTCATTAATGTCAAATATCTATTCATTTCATTTTTGTTTATATCTGTTTTAAAAAGAAATAAAAAAAACTATCAACAAAAATGAAATAGATAAATATTTAGATATATCATAGATAAACAAAACAAAAACAAAAACTTGAATTAAATATATAAGAGAAAATGATTTGAAAAAAATATTTACTTGTATATCTGGTTCTGGACAAACACATCCTGAACTTAGGCTGGACTTTTTTCTCCTTTCTTTTTTGCTTTTTTTCCACATGTTTCAAGATTTTATATTCCACACGAAAATTGTCAATTCCATCAGCAAATATCAAAAGTTCAATTTTTTTGTCTTCACATTAGACAATGTTTTTTTCTTTCTTTTTCCTTGTGATAAAACATGTTTTTTTCTCTCCTTAGATTCCAAAATTAAATCCTCATATATATATATATATATATATATATATATATATAAATGCAAGGTAATCCAAATGACTGGTTGTAAGGGATGATTCTATTTGTGATCCTCAAAATCTCACTGTATAACCATACTGTATGCTCCTGTTGATGCAAACATATATTCATACAAGGATTTTTATGAATCCCTAAAGAGAGCTCAATGTATAATAATCAATAAATTAGATTATATACAGAGCAATATTTAACTTTCAAAGAAAGAAAAACTTAATAAACTGTCATCCTGTAATAATTAATTTCGACCAGAAATTCAAAAGATTTTTTAAAAATCTTTTTAATTTAAAAAAATTATTCCGCAGTTACCATTAAATCCACCAAGCAAATAAGTATACAATCTTATTTACTTCGGGATTTTTTCACTAAAATCGATTAAAAGTGCTCAATATTGTGAGAAACTGGAGTTGTATATTTTAAATCATTTGATTTTAATCATTATTTTTTTTTTTTGAGGATATGTGCTTAATTGAAGTCATACCTAATTTTGAAAATTAATTAGTTAATAATTAATGAATTTAGGCAGGTATATATGTTCAAATGTAAGGCTAAACAAATCGAGAAAATGTCAATCCCTGAATATTGTCGGCTAATAAGCCACATCAAATAAACACATTTGTTTACTTACTCACATATATATATATATATATATATATATATATATATATATATAAAGAAATCCTGGACTTATTTCATCAACATATAAAGCAGCTTGTTGCTAACAATATTTTTATCCAAATTTTTTTCCCAATAACAACAACAAAAAAAAGAAAAAGCAAACTACTCACAGATTTTATAACATATATACATACATATATATGTACATATACACATACAATTAAGTATGCATCTATGTATATATATATGATGTATATATATTATATATGTATATAGCACTTGCTAAACCATTTCTTTAACAGATGTATAACATTCCAATATGCAACTGTAATTGTTATAAAAAAAAAGTTTCTCCCTCTAAACTATATATATATATATATATATATATATATATATAATAGATGTGAAACGTCAAAACACGATGTCTGTGGATGATTGTAATATATGCTCTCAGAAAACCCGGTAGAGTTCTGTGGAAGGGAATTTAAATGAAGTTCACCGCTAGCGTAAAGCAAGACTCTCCGTTATTTACAGATTTGAGCTCTCTAGTTACCGTAACATATATACCTATGTATGTATTTATCAGTTAAAATTCTGCTTCTTACTGGTAGCTGCTGATGGCCGAGGGGTTAAGGATCAGACTGATAAAAATCGTTGGGTTTTGCACCCGGCTAGGAGTAGTTGCTAAGTCTAGCCACACCGAAGAGATGTGAAATGTCAAAACACGGTGTCTGTGGATGACTGTTATATATATATATACATATATATTATAGATAGATGTGTGTGTGTGTGTGTGCATATATATATATATATATATATATATATATATATATATATGTGTGTGTGTGTGTGTGTTTGTTTCTTTTAAGTTGGGTTCCTTACTGTTGTAAGTAAATGCCAAAGAAATTTTTTACGCAAGTAATCTGAAAATCCTTGGCCAAAAAAAGTTCATGAACATCTTTTTATCGCATTTTGTCAGTTTTCATTTAAAACTGAAAAAAAAAAAACCCCAAAAAAAAACAATGTGTCTGAAGATTGTCAAGTCTCAACTTTCCTCGTGAATTAAACAGCTTCGATAATATCTGCAGACGAACAGATTTTATACTCAACTCGCAATCAGTTTATCAACATCATATTTTCTCTCCATCAGACAAAATTATTTATAAGCAGTTAACTTTCTTTTTTTTCTTCTTTTTTCTTTTTAATTTGAGGAATTCCACAGTGTAAAAAATTCTCTCAAAGCTGTTTGTGAACATTTGTAAACAAGTTTGTTTACAATCTGTTGAGATGATGATTTCTCGCTGCGTTCGATTTTGTAGATAAAAGAAGTTTGTAAAAATAGACTTTGAGAGTCTGGTTCCAATATACAGGAAAAGAAGAGGAAGTGAGATTCCTTTGTTTTTGTTTTTGCTTTTGTTCTTTTTTTTTTAGCAGAAGGGACTCTCTAAAAAATCTTTTGCACAAAAAAATTTTATGATCACTTTTTAGATTTTTTTTTTGTTTTGTTTTTTAGCAGAAGGGACTCTCTAAAAAATCTTTTGCAAACAAAAATGTTATGATCACTTTTTAGATTTTTTTTTTGTTTTGTTTTGTTTTTTTAGCAGAAGGGACTCTCTAAAAAATCTTTTGCACACAAAATTTTCATGATCACTTTTTAGTTTTTAAAAGAGTTTTAACAAAATTCTTGGAAGATGTAAAACTCTTAAAAGTTATCAACCTTTCTACATTATTTCCAAGTAGATGAAAATTATTAAAAAATTTGCCGTATCGGTGTAGTACAAGAGAAAAAAATTTTAAATCAGGATAAATTGAAATATGTTTATTATTACTGTACACTATATGTTCCTGACATTAGTACATTATTCTATGTACTATACATGAGACTTTGATAAGTTGTGGTGCACCTGAGCACTGTACACATACATGTATATTATTACTGTATGCTATTCATGTTCCTGACACTAATACATTATTCTGTGTACTAGACATGAGACTTTGATGAGTTGTGGTGCACCTGAGCACTGTACACATACATATATATTATTACTGTAAACTGTTCATGTTCCTGACACTAATACATTATTCTATGTACTAGACATGAGACTTTGAGGAGTTGTGGTGCACCTGAGTACTGTACACATACATGTATATTATTACTGTATGCTATTCATGTTCCTGACATTAGTACATTATTCTATGTACTAGACATGAGACTTTGATGAGTTGTGGTGCACCTGAGCCACCTGAGCACTGTGCACAATAAATTTCATCATTATTTCATTATTATTTTCATTTGGTCATACAAGATTTTTTCTGGTCCCGAATTGCAAGGAGAAATCTGTTTATTTTTTATGTGCCTGAATAAATCTGCAAACAATGTTTTGTTTTTTTTAACTTTTTTGTTTGTTTGTTTGTTTTTTTTCATATCCCAATGTTCGTGGATGTAACAGAAAGATCCTTAAGAAACTTGCAGACATAAAAATAAATGTAGTGATCCCTTCTTTGAACGAATATCGAGATGAACACTAAAAAAAGGATTTACAGGTGTGTGTATGGGGGGGGGGTGGAGAGAGAGGAATAATATTGGTTATGTTTCAAGTTCCTATGTCCTCAAATGGCAGGTATTTGCTGAGCAGTAGAAAAAGTTGAAAACTGCTGCTTTATATATATATGTGTGTGTGTATTAAAACAGTTAAAATCCCCTTGGCATTCTGTGGGTGAATATAGCCTAGCAGTTAAGCTGTCTGACTAATGCTGAATCGATCGGAGTTCTATCCCGGCTGTAGGTAGCTCACAAAATGTCTAGCACACTGTAGGGACTTGATAAGTCGAAACACGTGTCTGTGGATGACTATATATATATATATATATATATATATATATAATGTGTGTGTGTGTTCTCCTGAGGAAGCTGTACCTTGAAAACCAAAACTGTGGTAGAGAGAAAAACTTTTTTCTACAACTCTAAATGCTCTATATTAAAAAAATATATTGAGCACTTTTGGATTAACTGCTATGCTATTACAATGAAAACATAGCAACTTTTGATGAATATATATATATATATATATATATATATATATATATATGTATGTATGTATTCCTCGTTTTTTTTTTGTTTTTGTTTTTTTTTGTAGTTGAGAAATATCAGCTGGTGTTTAATGGAGGGAGCATCTTTTAACAGTTGTTAACTTAACACAAATTATAGTAGCTGACAATAACCGTAACGATTGAGATGGAGGAGAAAAAGAAAGCCAAAAAGGATAAAGTCAAAAAGAGAAATGAAAATCTCCAGTCCTTGGTTATATTGACAGATATTTTTTTGACGTCTATTTTATCCGTTAAGAAAGAAGAACATTAGCAGCTGTACTCCTTTTTCTTTCTTTCTTTCTTTTTTCTGAAAAGAGGGAGAAAGTGTTTTTTTTGTTTTTTGTTTTCTTCTCTTCCCCTTAGCCTGGTTACCCTTCTTTTCCCTTCCTTTCTACATTGCTGATTATTGGTTTCTCTTTAAAAAAAGCACACACGATTCTACAAGTGCTAACTGTAATGGTCTCTCTTTCTTTCTCTCTCGCTCTTCTTGTTACATATTGTTAGTAACGCTGAAACAGTGTTAATAGTATTTGCTTGGTTGGTTGAGAGCAAGAAATTTTTTTTTTTTAAATTTGACCATAAATTAATAACATATATTTATTTCTTCCCTTGACTTTTATTGTTTGTTTCTTATTTCTGAAGTTTTTTTTTCTTTTTGTTTAAGTTTTTTTTTTTTAACACATTTACCAAATTCAATTGTTAAGAGTTAAGAATTTGCCCCAGGTGAGACTTGAACATAAATCTAACAACTATTGATTCTGTATTAAAAAAAATAAAAATAAATAAATAAATAAAGCCGTGATTATGTTTTTTCTTTTTTCTTACTTCGGAATTAATAATAAAAAAAATGGAAAAAAAAAAAAAAAAAAAAAAAAAGACAACTTATTTTTTTTAAATAAAAAAAAAAAAAAAAAAAAAAAAAAAAAAAAAAAAGAGATAAATTATCTTTTTTTAAATAAAATTAAAAAATATATATATATAGGAAATTAATTATTTTCAAGAACTATTTAAAATACACCTCACAATTTTATCAATGAAAAACCTACAATTAGTAACAATATGAATTATTCAATTTTTTTTTTAAACAGCTTTAAAAATTCCAAATCATAATTCTGAAATTAAAAGATTTTCATTAAGAACAAAATTTAATCAGATTTAAAACTTTTATAGAACCAATATTTAATAAATATATTTCTAAAAAAAGATTATTTTTGTTAATAAATTGTTAAATTAACCCTATTCTCAAACTTTTAACTTATTTTAACCAATGTCTAAAGTTTTATAAGTTTTCTGTATTATTAATAAAAGACCCATGTCAAGGAACACTTAACTCTGATGTTATAATTCTTAAAGAAAAAGAAAAAAGAAAAAAAACTTCCCACAGAAATAACTGTTTATTTAAAAGAAAAGCATTACTTTTCAAAAATTTTTTGCATACACATTCTCTTTTTATTTACTCAGATTTTTAGTAGATTTTTTCCCCCTCTTATTTTTGTCTAAAAGTAAAAATCTCTACAAAAAAAGGAAAAAAGAAAAGATATTTACTATGCAATTATTGGGGAAACTTTTTTCCCGGTTTTCTCACGGTTGCAAAAGGAAATACGTTTTTTATAAGTCAATTAACAGAGTCAAAAGTTTTGTTTTTTGTTTAAAAATTTGCTTTTTTTATTTTTAGAAAATAAGTAAATATTTGTTTTGAGGTGATTGATAGAAATGAATTTTTATAAAAATGAAAATGAAAGAATTGCGAAAGAATTAGAGAGAGAGGGGGCGGGGTGATTGAAGTGTAGTGAATAGAATGGTAAAAAAGAAATAAGAAAAAATAAGAGAGAGAGGGGGGATAAGAAAGAATGAGAGAGGAGAAGAATCTGACAAGGAGAAAGAGATTAAGGGAAAAGCAAAGAAGGGGAGACGAGAAAGAGATATGAAAAAGGATAACACAGAGGAGAGAGAGAGAGAGTAAGAGAGATGAAAAAGAGAGAGAGAGGAGAGAGAGAGAGAGAGAGGATAACACAGAGGCTTGAGAGAGAGAGAGAGAGAGAGAGAGAGAGAGAGAGAGAGAGAGAGAGAGAGAGAGAGAGAGAGAGTGTGTGTGTTAAGAAGTATTAGAGAAAAAAAAGGAAAAAAATAAATTTTATAGAAGAATAAATTCAAATTTCTTCTACGAACAAAAACTTGAGGAAAAAAAATTCTAATGAAAATAAATTGCGTTTTTTTTTTTTTATTTTATTTTTTTACCTACTATCTTTTCAAACAAAAATTCACCTATAATTTAGAATAATTCTAGTCTGTGATAATAGACTTTACATTTGAACCAACTAGAAAGAAATGGATGATCTTGGAGAAGGCAGAAGACGATAATACTTGTTCAATTCAAATACATATAATCATCAGTAGTTGTAAAAGAACAAAAGGAAAAAAAAAAAACACAACTTTAATGAATGAAAAAAAATGAATGAACAAAGGCCGATAACTCTGTTATTCACACTAAAACCTCAGCTCCGTCTGGGGAAAAAGTCAAGTTGAAAATTAAAGACTTAACACCTTAACAGGGAAAAAAAATCTTTTGAAATGTAACAAGTTGAAAAAAAAAAAAAAAAAGTAAACGACTTTTGTTAAAAGGCCAATTTTTTTTCAAATGCTGTATTATTAGCAATTACAAAACGTTTAATTTTGAACTTTCAATTATTTAAATCTTTAATAGCTCTCGTGTCAATTTAGCCCAATTTTAGTGAATAAAAATTTTTTTTTTTTAAATGAATAAATAATAAAAATTAAAAAATGAATAAATAATAAAAATTAGCAACTGAAAACTTCAGAATAAAGATATTATTTATCAGTTAGAATTACTTAAAAAAGTAGAAGAATGTCTTTATACAAAATTTATAAAACGGATAAAAATTATTTTGTTTAATAAATTTTCATTTTTCCCCTTTCTTTTCATTAACTAAGACTCAAAAAAATTTAGCTTACCAAATTTTATTTTCTGGTAATTATATCTTTTTAAAGTGTTTTCTTAATATATATATATATTTTTTAAGTTGTTAGTTTATAATAATATAAAACTTCATGGAAAATATATTTTATTGGAACTCAAAATTGATATGCTTTAAGATTACTTATAAAAAAATAGTTTTTAAAAAATTATTTTAAAAATTATCTAAAAATTAAAAAAAAAATATTTAAAATAATAATTATTATTAATCTAATTCTTTGTTATTAATTATTATTATTAATTTATTTAAAATTGATTTATTTGAAATTATTTAAAAATAAAAAATATTTTAAAATTATTATTTTAAAATAAAAAAATAAGAAAATAACTTAAATCCATATAAAGCAAGTATAATAAAAAAAATCTCGAAACTATTTCCTTACAAATTAAAAGGAACTAATTTTTTTTAATAATAAATTTTTTTATTATTAATATTAGAAAACATCAACTAACCCTCATCACCAGTTGAGATAGTCAAACAATATTTCATGTCAGGAATTTAATATGCATTAAAATAATAAAAAAATGGACCCAAATTTTCGTCTGACTAGTAAAAAGTTATTAGTAAGTGCGTCACTACAACTAACCTTTTCTTTTTGGCAACTTATGTAATCTAATATTTATATAATAAATATAATCCATTAAAATGGAGGTTTTTAATCATTAGGGATTTCATAAATAGGTTAAAAGCATTTTGTTTCAATTTTTAAAAAAAGAAAAGAAAAAGTTTTCCTAAAAAAATAAAAAATCTAAGCCTTTATTTCGATTTAACCGACGTCTTTACAGGACGAGCTACATACCCACCCCTTTGATTGTCGCACGAAACAATTTTACAATGAGTGACAATTGAAGGATTTTGCAAAAGGATTTTTTTTTTAATTAAAGAGAATGAACAATAGTAATGTCTGGGGTTTGGAAAATGATTACAATAAGAAAAATGAGACTTGTCTAAGAAGATTCAGTGCCAATGGATTTGTTTTTTTACCAGATGAGCTACGCCTTGCCACTTTTATTTTATGCAAATAATTATTTTTCTCTTAAAATCAGATTTTTTTTCCTTCAAAGTAAATATGAGAGAGAGAGAGACAGACAGAGGAGAGAGAGGGTGGGTTTCCAAAGTCGTCGTTTTCTAAGTGTGAAGAAAGTGACAGAGTAAAGTTATTCTCCTAGGTCATTTATTTTCTTTTTTCTTCGGACTGAGAGAGAGAGAGAGAGAGAGAGAGAGGGAGAGGGAGAAAGAGAGGGGAGAGTGGGATAGAGGAGAAAGAGAGTGGGATAGAGGGAGAAAGAGAGTGGGAGAGAGGGAGAAAAGAGAGAGTGGGAGAAGAGAGGGGGAGAGAAGAGAGAGGGAGGGGGAGTTTTCAAAGTCGTGTAATAGTTATTCTCCTAGGTCTTTTTTTTTCTTTCTTTTTTCTTCGGATTGAGAGAGAGAGAGAGAGAGAGAGAGAGAGCGTGTGTGTGTGTGTGTGTGTGTGTGTGTGTGTGTGTGAGTGAGTGAGAGTGAGAGAGGGGGGGAGTAGGGAGTTTTTAAAGTCGTCGTTTTCTAAATGTGAAGGAAGAAAGTGACAGTCTAAGTTATTCACCCTAGGTCGTTTTTTCTTTCTTTTTTTCTTCAGACTGACTGAAGGAAAGAGAGAGAATGAGGAGAGACAGAGAGAATTACGTTGGTGATAATGAAAATAATAGTCTTTGCCTCTCTAGTCCTTATTTAAAATTCCTATGTACATGTGTATTTCACTGTTTAAACTCGCTAAGTTATATCGACTCCTCTAACGAAATACACAGAGAAACAACAAAATTGTATTTGGTTTTACAAATAATTAACCAACCTGCGTAAAAATTGAGTATTTATTAACCAATCAAGTAATAAATAATTATAATCATTCAATTAATTATTATCTATTTGTTGTAAGAGTTTTCTAAAACTTAAAGATTTTTTCAAAAGACTTTCTTATTGGAGTTTTGCCAACCAACTTGACCTTAGACCCAATTAATAGTTCTGTTGAAAATTACTATGTCGGCTGTAAGGTTTTGCGGCATTTTTTTTTTTTTAAACAATATTATTTAAAGACTTGAGATCTAGACAATAATTCAATAAATAGTTCTATATTATTACATAAAAAATAATAATTTTGGACTTTACAGACAGATGGTAGGGAAAATTTTTTCCCCCCTCTTTAAGGAACCTTCAGGAATTTTCCCACCAGTTTTATTTTTTTAACAGCCAACGTGAACCCCAAACCACTTGCCCATTAATAGTGTCTTGGGTTGAAAATTTATTACAGCTTTATTATTCTTGATAGAATTTTTTTTAATAGTGCAGAATGGGGTTATTGCAACCTGATTTTAAACAATTTATATTGCAGATTATTGGAATTTCCTGATACCCGTGGCGCTACAGGTTCTTTGGGCGATATTACAAACTCAAGGATGAATATTAAAATGATTAAAAATGATTAATAATCATTTTTATTAATCATTGATTATTAATATAAAAAAAATGTTTCAGGGCTGAAAATATTGGGATCCAGGAATTAAAAATACATTTTTAATCTTTTATCTAACCAGTTATCAAAAGTATTTAATTTTTATAGCTGAAGAAAAGTTACATCTCTCTATATATATATATAATGAATGGAGATTCAGTCTCTATTTGTCTGTAACCGAAAACTACGTCACTGCTTACATCACAGTCAATTTAGCAATTGAGTAAATTTAGTTTATAGTCATTAACATTACTTTATAAAACATTATACAACACTGTGTTATATATACATCTCTATATATAATGGAGATTCAGTCTCTATTTGTCTGTAACCGAAACTACGTCACTGTCATTTTAGGAATTGAGTAAGTTAATCACTAAGGTAACTGATTCAAAGTTTAGAGGATGGGGGGGGGGTGCATGACAAATATATTTTTCTGAAAGCCAAAAACAATAAAATTCTCAATCAAGTTATTTGAATATTAGATCCGTTTTCATCATTTTCAATCATCTATGATTAGAAACTAGAAGCGGCTACCCAGCATTACCTAGGTAGAGAGGGGGGAGGATAATTTAAGTTAGTCTCGCAGATCCATTATTGTTTTGATCTTACAAATTGATTTATGTTTTAATCACAAACGCAACAAATGTTTTCCTTTCTCTTACTATTCAAATCCTAATTTTTAAATATCTTCCTAGATGTAAATAAAATCTTTATTTTTTTTCCAAAAAAAGCAAGCTCTGGTGATAGTGAATGTGCACATATATTTACTTTGTCATTAATTGTTTTATTTTTGTAATTTCCTCCTTACATACACACAACTGCCCCTTATATATATATATATATATATATTATATTTACTAGAAGCGGCTATCCAGCGATGCCTGGGTAGAGAAGTGAACCCTGGTGATTTCTTTACTTTTGAAAAATCTTGGAGATTTTTAAGTAGAATTTCAATACTATTTCTATGTATATTTTAATTTTTGAAATATATTTGATTATAAATCAAATGTTCATAATTTTTGCACAAAAAAGCAAGAGCCGGTGATATTTGATGTGTATATATATATATTTACTTTGTCATTAATTGTTTTATTTTCATAGTTTTATCCAGACACACATACACACAAATTGACCTTTATATTCAACTTGTTTTGAAATCAGTTGTTGTTAATAAACTGACTGGAAACATTGCAGCCTCTTTGCAAGTGCTGTCAAAATATCATCTTTAATTTCAGATGATGATACTTGGACAGGTGCTATATTTAAAAAAGTTATTTTTCCTGATATGTGAAGTGGAAGTGAATCCAACAATATGTAATATTATGAAAAATCGAAAAAACACACAAGTTCATAAGCGAGTAAGGTTTATTTCGCCTACGCTGCAGTGCTTCGATCTGTTTCAATAGATCTTCATCAGGGTTTTTGTTAATTTGGAGAAAGATAAATGTATCACAGAAAATAAGAAACCTGCGAGACTCTTTTGCTTTGTCGGTCAGTCTATTTAAAATTTTTTGAATGAAAAGCGAGCGTTCTTGGATGTTTAAAATGTAAACCGAACGCTGAAAATGGTTACCGTGGATTTAAAAAAAATGTAAACAGACGCTTAGCAGATGAACGATTCACTTGCTGTGTGTGTATGTAAGCATGAATATGTATTATATTGAATTAATGAATATATATATATATATATATCTCTGATGGATTTTGCAGTGACTCAACTGTATGAACTCCTTTTAAGGCAAGGTTGGATAATCTGTGGAAAGATTATAAATATTCTGTGGAATTAAGATAAATGTTTATAAGGAACAGCTGACAGGTCTCAGACCTAATATACTAGCTGGAAAGATATTATTATTATTATTATTAAATTTTTATAATCAATATTAAAATCAAAATTAAATTAACCAGTATTACAATATTGCCATCAGCATAAAAAGATTATTAATATTTGACAATAATATGAAAATAATTAAATTTCTTGAAGCTTTATATATAAAATTTAGACAACCCACTATCTATAGAATGAACCCTTGAATAGTAGTCCTGATATGTAAATGGATTTTGCAGTGACTCAAATGTATGAACTCCTTTAAAGCAATGTTAGATAATCTGTGGAAAGATTATAAATATTCTGTGGAATTAAGATGAATGTTTATAAGGAACAGCTGACAGGTCTCAGACCTAATATACTAGCTGAAAAAAATATATTATTACTATATATGTAAAAAGTCGTCGGGGAGGCCTAGAGTCAGTATCAGCCACACAGCAAGGGAGTCTATCCTCTTTTCACTGGCGCTAGACCTATTATATATGTATAGATAGATAACTAATTACCTTGTGTTTAGAATGATTTCCTTAGTCAAGTTTTTTTTTATTATCTCCCTTGGTTTACATTTTTAGTTTAAAAAGGAAGAAAATACAAATAAATACTAAATTATGGCTTGATATTTTTTGATTTTATAGAAATGCACAGGTCATTTTTAGATTTTAGAGTGTAAATAAATGAGAAGAAAAAATTGGATATTAAACCCAACAGTGTAATGAAGTATAAAGTTTAGAAAAAAACAAAATTAAGTCAAAGATTGACATACAGATAGCCGACACTAAAACGTTTCTGTTTTAATAAAACCATCAACGGGACTTAACACAGTAATTATGAGTCATACGAAAGGAATTGGTGCAAAAGTTTGTGAGCCTTAATACGCGATGTTAAATGGCTCAACTCCGCAACCGAAATGCAAGTAAATGTAAAAATAGTGTAATAAGGTAATTTTGGTATCAGACAATCACAGCGAGGGAGTCTATCCCCCTTTTCACTAGTGCTAGACCAACAAGATTATTTTAACGTTTGAGGTAGAGTGACACACCTATAATCAGCTCCCCACTTTACTGAACAGATCCCTATGCTACTCATAAGCTGAGTTGGCGACAGCCGGTATTGAACCAGGAACCTTGTGATTCCTAGCTGGATGCTCTACTGTTTGAGCTAAAATGGCCGCCCTTAAGTAGTCTTCATAAAAAGTTAGAAAGTTGCTTCTGTAAGATTTGAACTCTAATATTAAGTATTCATTAAAGAAATTTACACAAATTCCAATTATTACAAATATATATATATATATATATACACTAGAAATGTCTACCCGGCGTTCCCTGGGTAGAGGGGGGGTATTTTTAAAAAGTTAGTCTCGCAGATCCATTATTACTTATCGCAAGTGAGATCCTTGCTGGTTGCCCCATAAAAATCCCCACAGAAATATATAACAATATGGTAAGAAATTTCCATTCAATGATTTATAATTAAATTTAAAAAAAAAAACCCATATAAATGATGCAATTAATTCAATCAATATATATTATTTCAAACCGTGGGAAAAAAAACATTAAAAAAAAAAAAAATAAACAAAATAACATGCAAATGACTTTCCCTTCTGTTACTTTTCAAATTTGAATTTTTAAATATCTTGCCAAATATAAATCAAATCTTCATTATTTTTGCTCAAAAACCAAGCCCTGGTGATATTTAATGTGTATATATATTTACTTTGTCATTAATTGTTTTATTTTTGAAGTTTCCTCCAGACATACAGATACACACAACTGTCCTTTATATATATGTGTGTATGTGTGTGTGTGTGTGTATATATATATAATATATATATATATATATATATATACTACCAAAAATTTTCAGTACCAAGTTAAAAGGATTGGAGAGGTTTTTTTTTAGTTTTGTTTATAAACAGAAAAAAAAAAGAAATACAAATATCTGACCAATTAAAAATTTATATTTCACTATTCATATGCATTTAAAAAAAAAAAAAAAATCTTCAAACTTTACAATAAAAATATGAAACAAATACTTATTGATAAAAATATAGACTAAAAAAAATAATTAAATGTTTCACAACATTTTTTTCAAGCAAGTTTTATATCATTAAATATTCAAAAATAATTTTTTCATAGTAAAATCAAACCTTCCCATTTTTTGTTTGGTTAATGAATGTGTTCCATGTATACCACTATGTTCACATGTATGGTGGAGCGCCACACCTACCTACTGTAAAATTGTTACATCACCACAACTGATGATTCTATCTATGATTGTTTGTTACTTTAGAGACAACTTAGTTTTAGGATTGAGTTATATTTGAAAAAAAAATTCCATTTTAATTGGTTCTAATTAGTTATAATATGCAATTAAGTCAAAAACTGACCCGTCTCTTACTTCACATTCTGCCTATCATTTTCCCCCTCTTTATGTATATCTTGATTACCTCCTACTTATATATGTTAGTTTCTCAGTGAGTGTACAAAGAGAGAGAGAGAGAGAGAATGAAACGTATTTGTATGTTAAGTTTCATAAGCAGTGAGCCAGTAGCTTCAACATCTTGGTTCTGAATAAATTTAAATTAGGTCAAACGTTCCCTTTCTTTTTTCTTTTTCTTTAAAGAAATCTTACAAAATGATTTTAATATCTTTAAAAAAAATTTTTTAATTATCTGGTTGTATTTATTTATTTTTTATTTAATTCGCTTTGCAAACTCACTTTTCCCTGATCCGAATGAACTACCCAGAGCTCAATGGGTGACCCAACGAGTTTCGTTTTGTCTAGTATATATATATACATCCGTATTTTTTTTTTTTAAATGTTTGTTTAGTACCCTCTCCATTCTGTCCTATTTTGCCTTCATAATCTATCAATAAAAATCAATGAAATAAATCTATATTATCAATCCATTCATCTGTAATCAAATTGTGTTTTGATTTGGGGCAAGAGATAAGCGAACGTATATAACTATTTCCTTTTTTTTAAATTGAAGAAATTCACCATATACAACACTAAAAGAAAAAATATACATATATTAAAAAAAATCTATTTGTTCATGAAAATACAAAATTTCTTGCATCAGGCAAACATATCTATATTTAAAATTTTTTTTTTAAAAAAAAAAATCAAACTGACTTTTCGAGATTTGACTTGTGCCTTCATCAGGAGAATTTTATACTTTTACTTTTCACAATTTAAAAAAAAAAAAAAAAAAAATTAAGCTGTACTTTTAATTCAAATTTTATCTGGGTTTTATAAAGAGAAAAGCTAATTTATGCCACAACACAAAACCCCCAAAGAATTCAATATATACATGTGCATACATATATATATATATATAATATTTGCTCGTGGAAATTCAAGATTTATTGCATTAGCTAAGCATGTATGTGTGTATAGGTAAAGTAAAGTAAGGTAAAGTCGTCGGGGTGTCTTAAAGTCGGTATCAGCCAATCAGCAAGGGAGAGTTATCCCCTTTTCACTAGCGCTAGACCAAGGAGATTGTTTTTGCGTCTGAGGTGGAGCGCCACACCTACTATCAACTCCTTACTTTACCGCACAGATCCCTGCATATCCCTGTCGAACTCAGAACCTTGTGGTTTCTAGCCGAACGGTCTACTGACTGAGCTAACCCGGTATAGGTAGATATGTTTTTTTTTCTCTGGGGAGGGGTGGGAGGGAGCAGATCAAATTGACCAATCAAAACTTATCTTCAAAATGATTAACTTTTTTTAATTAAAAAATGCTCTAAATCAAAAAATATCAACGCATGAAATTAATTTTCTTTTCTTTTCATAAAAAGGAAAAAAGTTAATTTATGCTATTTTCTCAAAAGAATAACTTAATACTACATCTACTAAAAATTAATTCAATATATTAAAAAAAAAAAAAAAAAATATTACATTTGATCCTTGGATCAGATAAATATTTATTTAATTGTTTATTATTGGTTTTACTTTCTTCCTTTTTCGCAGAAAAGTAGGCAATAACGAAACAAGAATATTTTTTTTAAAATATCTTCACTTTTAAAAAAAAAATTAATAAAAATTTCCAAATTTTTAAAAGTTTAATTCTCAAAATTCTGCTGAACCATAAAATTTATGTTATTAAGTTAACCCTTTTTTAAAATCTTTTATAATTCAATGATCCAATCAATTTATTTGATTATAAAGTTTCTTGGTTTTAAGGTTTTTTTATTTTTATTTTTAATAAATAAAGTGTTTAATTTGAAATTCTGACTGTTACTGAAAACAACAAGCACTTAAAGAAGACAGGAACTTTCAACATCTAAATCATTGTAACTATAAACAACCAAGATGAGGATATTTTCTAAAAAGAATAACTTAATACTACATTTACCAAAAATGAATTCAATATATTTTTTTTTAAAAAATGTTACATTTGATCCTTGAATCAGATAAGAATTATTTATAAATCATTGATTTTTCTTTCTTCGTTTTTCACAAAAAAAAAAGAAAAAAGTCAATAACGAAATAACTTTTTTTACTTTTTCTGAGACTGGTAAGAAAACCCAAATTGGTGATTTAGAAGTTGAAGAATTCTTATACCTTGTTAAACCTTTAGAAGATTACTAGCAGTGGCTATCTGGCGTAGAGGGTATTTTTTTAAGGTTAGTCCTGCAGATCCATTATTACTGAATCGTGAGTAAAATCATCGTGGGATGCCCCATTTAAATCCCTATGTTAAAAAAACAAAAAATAGACTTTGCATTGATCCAGCTACTCTGAAAAGAAATGTTAATGTCTACTATCTAAAATATTAAATGAAAAAAAAACTCCATGCTGTTATCATTTAAATTTTATTTTTTAATTATCTTCACGAATATAAATCAAATCTCTATTATTTTTACTCAAAAACCAAACCCTGGTGATATTTAATGTGTATATATATCTACTTTGTCATTAATTGTTTTATTTTCAAAGTTTTACTCAAAAATCAAGGCCTGGGATATTTAATGTGTATATATATTTACTTTGTTGTTAATTGTTTTATTTTCAAAGTTTTACACAAAAACCAAGCCCTGGTGATATTTAATGTGTATATATATTTACTTTGTCGTTAATTGTTTTATTTTCAAAGTTTCCTCGGACATACACATACCTTTATATATGTACAGATATAGATTTCTTAAGAATTAAAGAAAAAAGAAATATAAAATTTAAGAATCTCATTGAAAATTATAAAAAAGCCATTTCCCAATATCAAAACATTTAAACAGGGACTCTAAAAAAAAAAAAAATGAAAAACAGAAGTTGACGAATATTAACAAATTTTAAGATACAAAGACAATATGGAGTTTACAATAGATATTAGATATTGTTTTTTTTTTTTTTTTAAATTAATAAAAATTTACAGATTTTTAAAAGTTTAATTCTCTAAATTCTATTAAACCATAACATTTTTTGCTACTAAGTTGACCCTTAGATTTTTAAAATCTGTTTAATTTATGATCAAATCAGTTTAACTGATTATAAAGTTTTGTTTTTTAATGAAGAGTTTAATTTGAAATTCTGACTGTGACTGAAAACAACAAAACCTAAAGAAGACAGGAAAGCACAGCATCTAAATTATTGTGACTATAAACAACCAAGATGAGGATAACCGTTTACGATAAAAACAACCAAGATGAGGACAACAGTTTACGATAAAAACAACCAAGATGAGGACAATAGTTTCGATAAAACAACCAAGATGAGGACAACAGTTTACGATAAAAACAACCAAGATGAGGACAACAGTTTATGATAAAAACAACCAAGATAAGGACAACAGTTTATGATGAACCTAGGTCTTCTAAAGGGGACTGAAAACTATCTACCCTTGAGGTTTGAACCAAAGGTTCAATCTGAAATTCCTATGAGATTACTGAATAGAAGAGACACACCTAAAGAAAACAGAAAGTTACTATAATAATTAAGATTTGAACAAATCAAAATTTAATTATAAAGTTTCTGAACAAAAAAAAAAAAAAAAAATCAAAGACTGAAACCAAAAAAACCAACAAATCAGTATGTAATTTATTTTTTTATTTAAATTTTTTTTTTTTTAAACTTTTTTTTTTTTTTTAAGATAACGATATTTTTCCTCCAAACACAATTCCTCTTTAAACAATTATCATAAATTTATAAATTCAGGATTATTTCAAAGCTGGGATCCTATCAGATAGCAGATAATAGTAATTTACTAAGGTTTGCATAGTCTGGCACAAGGCCAAAAATATGGAGCACCCAATGAGAATCACACTTGATAGCTAAGTAGTTGGGAAAGGTATGAATCCAACTATTCTCCCTCCAGCTATGGTAAATAGTAGGGCAGACAGGATCTTTAACCTTGGTTAGGCAACCAGTCTAGGAGAAGGAAAACTCTGAATTCAAACCTGTTAAAACTTCACTTGGGGTGGTCACTACTAGAATAGGCTAAGTCCTAATTAGTGATCTATTTCACTGGGCTCTTTAACCTTGGTTAGGCAACCAGTCTAGGAGAAGGAAAACTCTGAATTCAAACCTGTTAAAACTTCACTTGGGGTGATAAAGATATTTTTCCTCCAAACACAATTCCTCTTTAAATTATTATAAATTTATAAATTCGTAATTATTTCAAAGCTGGGATCCTATCAGATAGCAGATAATAGTAATTTACTAAGGTTTGCATAGTCTGGCACAAGGCCACTACTAGAATAGGCTCAGTCCTAATTAGTGATCTATTTCACTACTAACTAATTCTAAATAGACTACTAATTAATATACCACCCAAGACCCTATCAGATATTAAGTAATAATAGGTAATTTCTTTCTTTTATTTTTTGTTGCTTTTTTTTTTTAATTCTAAAATAGAGTAGATCTTCTTTGAGAAAAAAAAAGTGTGGGATGTTTTTACTCATGCATTTTTTAAATATCAAAATAGCAATCAACTAAAATTATTTCTTAATAATAAAGATCTTCCTCTAAAATAGACATGTATGTATGTATGTAATTTTTTTTTCTTTTTTAATTTTTTTTTTAGGTCAAACTGACATTTCGAGATATAACTGGTGCTTTCATCAGTAAAGTTTTCCTCTTTTTCCTTTTAACAGAAAACTCCAGGGTTTATTTCCGTAATCCCTCCAGAATGTAAATAAAGTATATCCATTTCTGTGTACAGCTCCACAGACACACACAATTTTTTTTTTTTTTTCCAAACAAAGATGCACAACTCTTAAATGTTAAAAGGGGTCCACGTAGAAACAATTAAGACTTTTCTCTCCAATGGCAATAATATATATATAATATAGTGTAATCCAAATTGTTGACCTGGAAACTTTTGGGCTGAGGAATAAATTGGTCTTACAATTTTCCTTTCGAAAATGAAATTTTTAAACAATTACTTTTAAATAAAAAAGAGACATTTCTCTTTATGAATTATGCAGTTAAAGAAGGCCGTAGAATGGAGCAGCCAAATATTTGAGTAATATACCACATCAATACATTTGTTTGAATAAGGTCTGGAATATTAACGATTATTTTCCAAGTTTCAAATTTGTTATCTTTTAAAATTCTTTTTTAATTAGTCGAAGAGGTTTGACAAATTTCTGGTCATAATTTTTTTTCTTCTTTTTTCAGGGTTTAGTTTAAATATTCAAGTCAAAAGTTCATTTTTTTTTTATTTATTTATTTTTTAATAGAAAATAAGTTTAATTTTGATGGCTAGAAGTAAGTAATTTATATCTACTGCACAAAAAAAGGAATCTGTATATTTCCAAGGGGGTAAAAAAAAAAAAAAAAAATGCCTTCAACAGGTGTGTTTATATGTAACTTCCTTTTATTTTTTTTAATCTTTTTAAAGGCATTTAAATACTTTTTTTTTTTTTCACGTTATTTTTCTTCACCACATAAATATTTTACCGTGTTTCTCCATAAACTGAAGGAAGCTTTTTTAGAGTTTAGTCTAGCATTTATTCCCTTTTCAGATCAAAACATTTTTCGATCATTCCAATCGCCCGATAATCGGCAGATGAACGAAATAAAAAATCTATCGTTCCTTAAACAGCACAGAAATACAGAGATGATGATGACAACATTCCTCTTATATATTCATTTCCTTTATTCGTTTTTTTTTTGTGTACGTATGGTAGTCACTTCTTTTTCTTTCTCTTTCTTTTTTATTAAAATCCTTGTCGTCTTCCTGGAGTTAGTTGTACTGGTTAACAAGTTGGCAGGCACAAATCAGCTGCTATCTTAGAAGAAAAGAAAACAAAAAAAGAAAGAAGGAAGGAAGGAAACACACGCGCACCATAATAAATCTAAGACCTTCGCGTCTACTTCACTGCAGCATTTTTGGTTGGCAATTGACGAGTCGCTGAGAGAGAGAGAGAGAGAGAGATGCGATTGTCAACAAGTCCATGTGGTTTGCAAGCTCCACCAGCATTCCCCCGCCACCAACCCCCTCGCGATCTCATTCACTTGAAGGAAGCTGAATTCAGAGTCACGGTCAGATGTGGGTCTACGCGGAAAGAAGGAAAGGGTGGCAAGACACGGGCGGGGTGTGTGTGAGAGAGAGCAGGAGTTGGGCTTTTGTATATGTGCGTGTGCGTGTGTTCTCGTGTCTGTGTGTGTGCGCGTGCGTACGTACGTCAAAAGATGTGCATATTTGTATGGTACGTATGCAATAGTATAGACGAGAAAGAAATTAATAAATGTGTATATAATTATATATGTGTGTGTGTGTGCGTGTGTTTATGTTCCCGTGTTCGTGTGTGCATGCGTTACCGTGTCTGTGTGCGCGTGCGTCAAAAAGATGTGCATAAGTGTATGGTACGTATGCAATGTGTATCATATAGAATAGATGAACTTAATAAATGTGTGTGTGTGTGTGTGTGTGTGTATGATACACACACACACACACGTGTAACACGAGTGTGTGTTCCCGTGTTTGTGCGTGCGTGAAAGATGTGCATATATTTGTATTTTACGTATGCAATGTGTACTACACAAACGAGAAAGAACTTAATGTGTGTGTGTGTGTGTGTGTGTGTGTGTGTGTGTGTGTGCGTGTGTGTGTGAGTGTACGTATGGGCAACAAAAAAGCAGCTGAAAAAGAGTCTTTGATAAATGTTTACATGCAATTTCATTGCAATTGACTTTTTCAAAGTGTAGTATCTGTTTAGAGTAAAATAGGGCCTGCCAATTTTGTTGTCATGTGTAATTTACAAAATAAATCCACCCACCCCCGACTGAAAAAAAAAAAAAAAATGAACACGCTAAAAATCAGGGAATTATCCGATTTTAATGAAATTTTCAGTGTTGGTTTATCAAAAAATAAATTTTATATCATGCATGCATGAGTTATTCTATTTCAAAACTTTCTTATTTCTTTTTTTATGTCACTTAACTTTGACCCCCCCCCCTTATTTTTGGGATTATAAAGTTTTGAAATTAATTACAGTATAAATAAAAAGACAAAAGACCGAAGGTGTGAATAGCAATAGAAGGATAAAAGATATAATGCACCAGTTATTTTATTTAAAAAAACTTTTACATTTTTTCAGGTCAGTTAAAACTTTGAACCACGTATCTTTGAGAATCTGTGTTACGCCTCAAAGATACGTGGTTCAAAGTTAAATGACCTGAAAAAAATGTAAAAGGTTTTAAATAAAATAACTGATGTATTAATCTTTTATTCATTAATATATCAACACTGAAAATTTCATTAAATTCGGTTAATTCCCTAATTTTTGGTATTTTTTTCTTTCGGCGGGGTGACATACGATGGTGGAATTTAGGTCCGTTAAGTTCGATTTAACCGAATTGAGTTTCTCTATATTTTTATGTAAATTATGTTTGTATAAAAAAAAAGTATCTATTGGTGTATGGCAATGGACAAGGTGTCATTTTATTTTATTTTTAGTGAGAATCATAAAATGTTATTTTTATACTCTTGTAACTGTGCCATCTATCTATCTATCTATCTAAAGGGCAGTTGGTGTGTACGTATGTCCGGATGAATCTACGAAAATGAAACAATTAACGACAAAGTAAATATATATACTAGGTAGTCCCAAAATTGACGTAAAATCCGTTTTTGACAAAAATGAATTTAGCCCCCCCCCCCTTCAGAAAATAATTTACCAAAAATCAGGGAATTATCGGATTTCAATGAAATTTTCAGTGTTGATTTATTAATAATTTATCAATGAATGAACTTTATAATGCATTATTTATTTTATTTCAAAACAGATTTTTTTTCAGGTCACTTAATTTTGCTCCCCCCCCCCTCAATTATTTTTGAGGCGTAAAATCTCGGCGAGGTTGGTCAGTGTTTGATACTAATTACAGTTTAACTAAAAAGATAAAAGACCGATGTTGTGAATATAAAAAAATTTTTAAGGGGGATATTCTATGAGAAAATAAGTAACGAAAATCGGAAAATAAAATGTAAAAAAAAAAAAATAAAAATAAATTTTTTTTTTAAATTAAAGAAAAATAAAATTTTTTTCGGACATTTCTTTTTACTAATTTCAATAATTGTTTAATTGACTATTAATAATAGTCAATTGAATAATTATCGAAATTAGTCTATAATCTTATAAAAGAAAAAAATTATACATCGATATTTTTTCTGCTTAAAAAAAAAAGGGGGGGGCTAAATTTTCAATAGTGTTTTTCTTCAATACTTATTTATTACTTTGTTCGACTAAATTAAGGTTTGCATTAAATAGATATTCATTTCTAGAATCTAAAAATATAACATTTTAAACTTAACATCAGGATTTTAATGTATAATATTATATACACATTAATCACTGGTTCTTGTTTTTTGTGTCAAAATTATGAAGATTTGATTTGTATCCGAAGATATTTAAAAATCAAAATATACATAGAAATAGCATTGAAATTCTACTTAAAAATGTCCAGCATTTGTAAATCTCAAAAGTAAACAAATCGATACTCCAGGGTTTTTTGCCCCCCTTCCTCTACACAGTCGACGCTGGGTAGCCGACTCTAGTTGATAAATATAACAGCAAGGAACCCAGTTTTTATTATTAACATTTGTATTGGGATAAACTTGCAAATCGTCGTCAGAATGGTAAGTCAGGTTAGTATTTTTTTTATTTCATTTATTTAACGAATCTTGAAATATTTTCTAAACTGCACATAAATATTTTAGTTTAGAAAATATTTCAAGATTCGTTAAATAAATGAAATAAAACAATTACTAACCTGACTTACAAAAAAAAAAAAAAAAAAAGTCAAGTATTTTGAATAATCTGATTTTTAAAATTAATTTTAATTTCAAAATTTAGATTGATGTGTTGCAAATCGTCGTCAAAATTTTCGTTTTAATTTTGACGACGATTTGCAAGTATAGCCCAAATTTGTTATTTATTGTTCCATCACAAATGCCTACCACTGTGAGTATGTGTGTCTGTCTGTATTAAGAAATAAAGGCTGAACTTGCAAATCGGTCGGAAAATTAAAACTTATTACAGGGTGACCCAGAAAAAACAGAACCCAAATTATTTATTTATTTCCCATTAAACTAACCCTAAACCCCAACCGCCCTAGTTAAAATTAACAGTTTTATTACAAAATTTGTGGGTTCTGTTTTTTCTGGGTCACCCTAATTTTCCGACCGATTTGCAAGTTTAGTCGAAATAAATGTATATATAGTTTTTTCAACCTGCTCACGTGTGTATGCACACCCGTATTGTGTGTGTGTGTGTGTGATTCCTCGATTGAAAAGATGAATGAAATTAAGACCGAAATGTCATATATATCAAAGTAGCGGGTTGAGGTACGTGAAAACCTGTAGAGAGGTACTGCTAGGATTTTAAAATAAGAGCTAAGAAGCTCAAACAAGCAGATACGTCAAAGTGCAACAGTCGTCCATTTGTACAAAAGGAAGGCGCTAAGCAGAGTGTCTGGGTGACGATGGGAAAGACAAGGGGCTGTGGAACAGAACAAAAAAAAAGTGTTAGGCAGTTCGTCTGAGAGGGGGGGGTAAACGTTAGGCTGAGCGTCTGTGAAGGGGAGAAAAAGCGACAGGCAGTGTGTTTTTGGGTTGGGGGGTTGGCGGGGGGGGTCGGGAGAGAGATGGTAAGACAGAGCATTAAGTATAGAGAGTAAGAACAGAACAACTGGGGAGGGGGGGGGCAAATGTGAATACGAAAGTTCGTTCGAAAGTCTGTCTTGAAATTGACCCTATTCCCCGAAGATGGTTTGAGGCCGAAACTGGTCAATATTAACAAATTTATTTACTAATATTTTTGCATCTATTTCTTCATTCATGAAGTAAAAGATGGGAGCCCCTCACCATCACAAAAAAATGAAATAAATAAATAAATAAACAGCAATTAAATAACCCTTTTGGAATGGGCCAAATGCAAACACCATATTTAAGGAAGACATTTAACGAACAATAGTGATGTCCAATCTGACGTGTGAAATTTACCCCCATCCCATATTTAACACAATGAAGCTTGAATAAAAGGTTAATATTATCTTCAAAAATTTTGGACAATTCAAAAGAAGAAACATTAAAAAAAAAAATTAAAAAATTCTTGATGATTTAAAAAAAAAAAAAAAAAAAAAATTCAGCTTACGGAAATAATGAAAATTATGAATGAAAACAATGTTTACATTTTCTTGTCTAGCGCTAGTGAAGAGGGGATAGACTCCCTTGCTGATTGGCTGAGACCGACTTTAGGCCACCCCGACGACTTAACTTAAATATCCATATTTTAACTTCTCCATATATACAAGGTATGTCAAAAAAAATTCCAGGACTGATATCATAAAAAATTTATTTCAACTACAAACTACAAGCTATCCCCTTCAATCTAATGCATTTTCCCATCCTTCTTTGCCATAGTTGCATGCACTCCTGGAAGGATTCTTCCTGGATTCTCCATAGCTCTGTCGTCACGTCCTTTTTAATGTCGTGCACATCCTCAAAACGGGTTCCTTTAATGACCCCCTTGAGCCCGGGGAAAAGGAAAAGTTACATGGAGACAGGTTGGGCGAGTAGGGGGGTTGCACCAGCACAGTGATGTTCTTCTGGGCCTTCTCACACCTCTTCTCGTGCACTGAACAAAGCAAACACTGCAGTATCTCCTTGTAGACATACTGGTTGAACGTCTGGCCCTGTGACAAGAACTTGCAATGGACATTGCCCCTCACATCTTTTGTGACACCAGTCCTGGAACTTTTCTGGTTTGGTTTGGGTTTTACGGCATGTCAACCTCGTTGGGTCATTTAATGCAGACAAAGTTTTGAAATAAATTTATTCTTAATAGATAATCAATTTTGTTTATAAATCATGTTTTTCTATTTAACCCATAGGTGGGACCCTAACAGGTACTACCACTCCGGGTCAGAGTGGACCAGGGAGCAATGGTGATGAAGGGGTGCTCCACATTCCCCAGACCTCCAAAACTGGAACCTCACCATCAGATAGAGTTTGTCATTCCCAGGACATGTAGACCCTCAGCACACGCTTCTAGCACCCATATGATAAAAAGGGCAATAGGGTTGGGGCAATCATATAGGTGCTAGGGCTTGACGTGACCAGCCAACTGATTGGAGGGGGCCTCTGACCGAATGTCTAGCCCAAGTAAGGGCCAAAGTGGAGTTTTGCAAGTCATGGTCTGCTCATCCACTTGGGTTCTATCTTTAAGCCTCGGGTCATCACCCACGGCCAACAGGTGGCCCCATTGGGGAGTCTAACCCCTCTGCAAAGGTGCAGTGGTATTGACCATCTGTGTTGCTAAATTCAATTCCAGTGCATTCCATCTAATAGTGTGCAACAAGGTCAGTGAATTTAGACCAAATAACCGACTGGTCAGCTAAACAGTTTGCTACGTAATGATATTTATAGAAAAAGCATGTTTGAAACAAAGGGGGATAACTCTGTCAATCAGAACCTAACATGGTATATCTTGAGAGTTCAGTTATTTAACTTGATTCGCAAACTAAACATATTAGATTGCTGTTTTCTGTTTTGAGAACTAAAAAACAAAACAGTTTGCAGTTATTTCCTAGAAATCCAACATAAAAAAGGGGAACCACTCTGATTGACTGATAAAATTATTTATTCATTTTCCCATTAAACTAACCCTAAACCCGTTTTCTTTTTTCCTAGTAGATCAATAAATAAATAAATAATTTATCCGTCAGAGTAGTTCCCCTTTTTATGTTGGAGTTATAGGAAATAACCCAGTTTGCTATGAATGATATTCAGTGATGCTGATAGCTTTTTAATTTAATGCGTCCTGGGATGCAGATATTTGCTTTGAATAAGTCCCCAGAAATATTATTGGCCCCAACTAAAGCCGTCTAACTCCTAGTATGGACACGAAAAATGTAGTAAAACCATACAAACAATGTGAATAACATTTGAAATGATTATATTTGAGAAAATCTTAAAAATGAATCTTTGTCTATTTAAAGAAAATTATAGAATGAATCAATTGAAATGATACATTAATACAAAGAATCTTTTCAACAGACAAAAGTTTATATTTTCTATAGAAAATGAAAACATTTTATTCATATTTCAATATTTCTTTCTCTTAAACTCAATAGACTTTTGTTTATAATTGTTTTTTTTTTTACAGTGCATCCACACTAGTTTAGTTATTTTAGGTCATATATATATATAAAAAATATAAAATAAAAAATAAAAATATATATAAAAAAAAATAAATAAAAATAAAATAAAAACAGAAAAATTTTAAATCGTCATAAAAACACGAGACTCAATGACGACAAATAGGAATGCCGGTGAATGAAGAAAGGAAAAGCAAGAACGAATAACGGATCACGTACACACGAGGAACTGGTTAAAAAACTGTCCAATTTTTTCAAAAAGTCAACGTCTCTGATGATGGATAAACATCCGAAACCATCGGTAAGACGAACTTTGTATTGGTGACTATAAATAAATAAATATATATATATGGCAATAGCATAATCTTTACAAGTCATTGCCGTTCCTCACAATCCCACAACTCCACCACCAGAACCCTTCCTTGCATGAGCCCTCAAATGACTCGTCAAACCTGCTGCAGATCCACAAAGTTTGATGCAAATATGACAATGAAAAGACTTCCCTCCTGTTGAATGAGATGAATCAGATGATAAAATTTGATGCTTATGCACCACCATATGTGTCTTAAGACCAGAAGCCGACTTACAGACCTTGCCACAGATAGCACAAGACACATTGTTTGCTCCTGGAATCTGCATGGATTGACCCAGGTGAGACTTCCTATGATTGACATAGCCAGCCTTAGAAAGCAGCGACTAAGTCATCGGCGACTAAACCGGTATATATATATATATATTTATTTATTTTACAATGTTTTCATAGATCAATGTTCAATCAATCCTAAATGTGACATTGAGTAAAGAACTCCAACAAACACCATAGGATCTTGCTCCTCAGCCTGATGATTGCTATTTAGCATGAAACCGCGGTCGCTGATAATGAACATTGATCTATGAAAACATTGTAAAATAAATAAATATTAGCTCTTACAAACTGTGATTGAGCACTGTATTTTCTTTGTTTCATCGCAAAAAAAATTTTGTTTTTACATATACCTATATAATATATATATATATATATATATAATAGGTCTGTTTTTTTTTTTTTTTAATTTATTGCTATTTTATATTAGCAACATGTGTTTCAGATCTTCTGATATCTTCTTCAGGCATTAATCAACCACATTCTGCCCGAAGATGAATATGTATATATGTATATATATGTATGTATCTATCCTATCCTCTTTCTGTTTGGTGGGAGTGCAGAGAGAATTAATTTGTAACATCTGTGCTTTAGCAGGTGTGTATGTGTGCTTGTGGGTGGTAGATTATATATACTAGCAAATATATGCACCCTCCGGGTGCAAGTATTTAAGATTTAATTTAATGAAATATCGTATTAAATTAGAAAGTCTAATAAGAAGGCAGATAAAAAGATTTGAAACAGAGTGGGGGTATAATAGAAAAATAGAAATGAAACTTATTCTTCCATCACTTCCATCTTTCATTACTGAATTTTACTTATTTAACTATTTAGTTAAATTAGGAAATAAAGAATAAAATGACAGTTATTTTTTCTTGTTAATGGATTTCATTTAAGATTCATTGAAGAGATTTTTGCTTATATTCATGAAAATAAAACCAAACAATTAGAAATCAATAATACTAAGCACATATTTAATAAAATCACATTTTTAATATCAATATGCAAATTAGCCTTCCATTCACACTGTAAACCACTATTTTTTGTATATATAAATACAATTGCATGTTATTTGTATGTAGATATGGACAACACTAATAAAAAGGTGAAGCAATTTTATTAATAATTGAGGTTTAAATATAAATAAAATCATGAAGAATGTGATGTAAATAACGAAGGGAATTGTGACTTGAGTAGTAATATAGTTTCGGTTACAGACAGAAAAACACACAATCTCCATTATAATAATATATATATATATAGTGATGGTGATAGCTTTTTGATTTAGTGTGTCCTGGGTCGGACATATTTGCTTTGAATGAGTCCCCAGGAAAATTTATGTGTCCCAACTGAAGCCTATTGAAATGTATTTACAGTTAGTTTAAAATGATGTGAGGAAAGAAAAAAGAAAAACACTGTGACGCATGGATACGATTTTACTGCGTCCTTTTAGATTTTTCTGTGTCAGGGATGCAAGGACGCGTACCTATCAGCATCTCTGGATATTTATAGAAAAAGCGTGTTTATAACAAAGGGGGATAATTCAGTCAATCGGAACATAACATGGTATATCTTAAGAGTTCAATTATTTAACATTTAACTTGAGTCACAAACTAAAAATATTTGCAGTTTTCTGTTTTGAGAAATAAAAAATATTCTTAGTATAAAAAAAAAAAAATCAATTTATTCTGCATATGTTACCAGGACTACTATGTTACTTTGCCATCTAGTTACCATCAAGATTGTTGCAGTTATCTCATCAATGCATGTTTTAACACGAAAATATAATAAAATGTGTTCTTAATAACAATTAAGTTCATTTCAAATAATGCGCAAGCACAATTAAGAACACATTTTATGATATTTTCTTGTTAACACATGCAGTTGTATTGAATCAAACAAATTTGTATTTTCAGTGTAGATTTACAGTGAAATGAAAATGGCCTACCAAAGCATATGGCTTCCTTAAAGTGAAATAAACAAGGGAAGGTTACTCTCATTTATGTAGCTAATGTTCAGATTACCACATTTTGCATATGTTACCAGGACTACTATGTTACTTTGCCACCTGGTTAGCATCAAGATTGGTGCAGTTATCTCATCAATGCACGAGTTCATAAATAATCTTCTTGAAGATGTCAAGATGCCATTGTCTTTACGACCCAACAATATGACACTTTATGACATTCCAGCTTCTCACCGACAATTTCAGTGACCTCTAATGTCAAAAAGATTAAGTTCACCAGCCAAAATCAGACAAAGTGATCGTAATGTCATTTTCAACTGAAACTTTAATGCAATATTGTCAACCAACAGAAGACAACATTTTGAAACTTTGATTCCAGAAAATGATATCTGGCTGTGGAATTTGATCTTATCCACAACCCAAAACAATATGAGTCAAGGTAAAAAATCATATATAAGTATAAATGATTGATTGATTTTAATGGCATGTCAACCCATCCAGGGTTATTTTATGCCAAGCAGTAGGTTGTGAGGGATGGTCAAATTTATTGTTATATCTTTTGTTTCAGGATTTTTCTTGATTTTGACAATAGGTTGTTTGCAGTTGTTTGTTGCTAAGTGGATTGGGAATCAGTTTAAGGGATAAGTTTATAGGGTAAAGTTTAAGAAAACATTTATCTCCCTTAAAAATTAGTTCTCTTGCGGCACTCTGTAGGAAAATAACATTCAATGAAAAACGGTTAAAAACACAACTAACGGTTAAAATTTAAGTAAAAAATAACATAAATCGTGTCCTTAGTAATAATTAAATTCATTAAAATCTATGCTCAAGCCAAATTTTTCTGTTTTAATTTTGACGACGATTTGCAATTTTAACCTCAATTTTTCTTTTATAAACACATTTTTTCTACATAACCCATAGAACCCATAATAGGTACTACCACTCCGGGTCAGCGTGGATCAGGGAGCAATGGGGATGAAGGGGTGCCCCACATTCCCCAAACCTCCAAAATCAGATGTAAAAAAAAGAAAAATTTTTTTTTTTTAAAGATATGGCATAAATAAAATCAAAGCAAAACTAGTGATACAATTGTTTATCCGACATTTGCACGAGAAAGGATAGAAATATACAATTAACTTATTTCAATAAGATGTGTCTATTTGTCAAGTTGCTTATGTAGATAAAGATATATTTCCATATATTATTATTAAGATTTGCATAGATACGAAAAAAAAACAAACAAAAAAAAACATCTGCCGTCTATCAACGACTCGATATGTTGTGTAACACTAATCAACTTGGAATGACTCTTCCAGTTTTCATAGTCTACTTATTTACCAACGTATACGCTAACCGACTTCGGGGCAAGGGGGGGTGTGGGGGAAGAGAGGAAAGATTCTTTGTCTTTGTGATTCAGATGAGGTTTTTACTGATGTAAACATTCAATGCATCAACAAAAAAGAAAGAAAGAAAAAAAAAATCAATATTCCATTTATCTACAATTCTCAGAAGTGACCCACTTTTTTTTTTGTTCTTCCCTTTGCTTTTCAATGTAGAATTATGTCTCCTATTGCCCATCCATATATGTTTGGTAAAGAAAAAGAATTGGTCATTTTGTGGTTATAGATCTATTTCTACCCATAGGCTTTTCACTGAGAATTATGTCTCCTATTGCCCAGCCATATATGTTTGGTAAAGAAAAAAAACTTGAAAATTGGTCATTTTGTGGTTATAGATCTATTTCTACCCACAGGCTTTTCACTGAGAATTATGTCTCCTATTGCCCATCCATATATGTTTGGTAAAGAAAAAAAGCTTGAAAATTGGTCATTTGTGGTTATAGATCTATTTCTACCCATAGGCTTTTCACTGAGAATTATGTCTCCTATTGCCCATCCATATATGTTTGGTAAAGAAAAAAAGCTTGAAAATTGGTCATTTTGTGGTTATAGATCTATTTCTACCACAGGCTTTTCACTGAGAATTATGTCTCCTATTGCCCAGCCATATATGTTTGGTAAAAAAAAAAAGCTTGAAAATTGGTCATTTTGTGGTTATAGATCTATTTCTACCCACAGGCTTTTCACTGAGAATTATGTCTCCTATTGCCCATCCATATATGTTTGGTAAAGAAAAAAAGCTTGAAAATTGGTCATTTTGTGGTTATATAGCTGGATTTATTTTGTAGTTATAGATCTATTTCTACCTACAGGTATTTGTGTATACACATTTGGTCATTTTGCAGTTATAGATCTATTTCTACCCACAGGTACCTCTGTATACACAGATACACACATTATAATTGGTAAAGAAAAAGGGTTAAAAATCAATCACTTTGCGGTTATAGATCTATTTCTACCCACAGGTATTTGTGTATACACAAATACCTTTTCTACCCACAAGTTATGGATCTATTTCTACTCATAGATACCTGTGGGTAGAAATAGATCTATAACCACAATACGACCGATTTTTAAGCCTCTGTGGGGGTTATTTTCGTATTTGCCTGGGGAGTTGTCTGCCTGTTTAGTGTCGCTGGTTCCCGCTAGGGGCCTTGTGTATTTAAGCGGCCGTTTTGAAGTTCTCTCTCTCTTTGCCTGCTGTGTCATAACCTTTTAATCTTACACCTCTCTCTTTACCAAATATATTGCTCTGTTCAATAATATTAAACATCGAGCTCTCAAGTTGGACCTGAACAACTCTAACATTCTGCTGTTGGAAGAAAGGTTCAACTTAGAATCATCAAATTAGCCAGGAATTAATGGTTGGTTCGTTGGTTTTTACGGCATGTCAACTTTAGAGGGTCATTTTATGCCGAAGATGTTTTTCTTTTTTTCATTCTTGAATGGGTACTCAATTAGTTTTAAACACAATTTGTTCTATTTAACCCATAGATGGGAACCTAACAGGTACTACCACTCTGGGTCAGAGTGGACCAAAGAGCAATGGTGATAAAGGGGTGCTCCACATTCCACAGACCTCCAGAACTGGAACCTCACCATCAGATAGAGTTTAACATCATTACCAGGACATGAAGACAACCAACCATATATGATAAAAAAGGGTTGGGTGTTTGCTATAAGGGCAATAGGGTTGGGGCAATCATATAGGTGCCAGGGCTTGACGTGACCAGCCGATTTTTGTGTTGGATTGTCTTCTTTTGGATCTGGAAGAGTTATCTTCCCTCTGGGTTCCTGGTTTGACCACCAGGGCTCTGTGGTATTTAATCGCCTATTACAAACTCTCTCACTCTCTTTCTTCTCCAGGAACTGACACACATGGGTTAGACTTTTGTGTCTACACCCTTCTCGTGTGGGGGCTTCGCCCCCCATTGCAACGCTAGTAAGTTCACTTCTATATGTACATTTAGGTATCTCTTGTATACCTCCTTATTGTATTTCCATTCATGCATGTGTCCTTTTATTATATCTTACACGTATTTATTGTATATGTTATAAATGTCTGTATGTGCCTGTATTAAAGTCTATGTTATGTTTAACACCCTTGTCAGAGTTGTTTGCTTCAACCAATTATACCATATATTATAACCTTGAACCTTACAGTTGTTTTATTTTGTTTTATTAAAATAATTATCACTGGTAATTTTGAAAGGAGAAACTTGATCACATGCCTGCATTTGGACACTAATTCTGATTGTTTATTCAGCAACTTATTTCCTTCAGAGAAAAACATGAGTTTATAAAACAAATTATACCACACAATTTGTTCTATTTAACCCATAGATGGGACCCTAACAGGTACTACCACTCCAGGTCAGAGTGGACTTGGGAGCAATGGTGATGAAGGGGTGCTCCACATTCCCCAGACCTCTAGAACTGGAACCTCACCATCAGATAGAGTTTAACATCATTACCAGGACATGAAGACAACCAACCATATATGATAAAAAATGGTTGGTTGTTTGCTATAAGGGCAATAGGGTTGGGGCAATCATATAGGTGCTAGGGCTTGACGTGTTTTTGGTCAGAATTTTGACAAGTTCATTTCTGCTATTCAAATTTTGTTCATCTTTAAATTTTTCTTTTTGGCAGAAGTTATCTATCTTTAAAGTTCCTCTGTATAATGTTTGTTTTATCAACTTCCCTTCGATTGATGGAGTTTTGCCATATACAAAAATAAAATCATGAAAAGAGTACACGCAATGTGGTGTCAAAATTGTGTAGATTGTATTGATAAATTGTGCATAATTTGTTTTTATAAACTCATGTTTTTCTCTGAAGGAAATAAGTTGCTGAATAAACAATTAGAATTAGTGTCCAAATGCAGGCACGTGATCAAGTTTCTCTTTTCAAAATTACCAGTGATAATTATTTTAAATAATTCTAATCTAAAAAGGAGAACAATAAATGTGTTTATTCCATTACTAGTTTTGAAAGTGTTTTGTTTGGTTTGTTTTGTTTTGTTTTATGGCATATCAAACTCAGTGGGTGATTTAATGCCGACAAGAAGTTTTGAAATAAATTCATTCTTAATGGATACTCAATTTTTCATTAATTGCAATGTGTAACATTCCAAACTGGCTGTGTACTATTCTGTCTATAAAAACAAAGCTGTGATGTTTTATGGCATATCAACCTCAGTGGGTAACTTAATGCCAATAAAGTTTTGAAATAAATTCATTCTTAATGGATATTCAATTTTTTAAAATTAATTGCAATGTGTAACATTCCAAACTGGCTGTGTGCTATTCCGTCTCTAAAAAAGTTGTGATGTTTGTTTGTTTTGTTTTACGGCATATCAACCTTAGTGGGTCATTTAATGCTGACAAAGTTTTGAAATAAGTTCATTCTTAATGGATACTCAATTGTTTTTTTATAAAGACATTTTTCTATTTAACCCACAGATGGGACCCTAACAGGTACTACCACTCCTGGTTTGGTTTGGTTTGGTTTGTTTTACAGCATATCAATCTCAGTGGGTCATTTAATGCCGATAAAAAGTTTTGAAATAAATTTATTCTTAATAGATACACAATTTTTTTTTAATAAACCCATGTTTTTCTCTGAAGGAAATAAGTTGCTGAATAAACAATCAGAATTAGTATCCAAATGCAGACACGTGATCAAGTCTCTCCTTTCAAATTTACCAGTGATAAATATTTCAAATAATTCTAATCTAAAAAAGGAGAACAATAAATGTGTTTATTCCATTACTAGTTTTGAAAGTGTTTTGGTTTGGTTTTTTTTTTTTTTTTTGTTTTAAGGCATATCAATATCAGTGGGTAATTTAATGCCAACAAAAAGTTTTGAAATAAATTCATTCTTAATGGATACTCAATTTTTTTATAAACTCATGTTTTTCTCTGAAGGAAATAAGTTGCTGAATAAACAATCAGAATTAGTGTCCAAATGCAGGCACGTGATCAAGTTTCTCTTTTCAAATTTACCAGTGATAAATATTTCAAATAATTCTAATCTAAAAAAAGGAGAACAATAAATGTTTTTATTGCATTAATAGTTTTGAAAGTGTGACATTTTACCAAGCGACAACCATTTTAAAATATACGTGCCGTGTCGCATGACTGTTTATGTCACGTGACAAACAGTAAAATATTCAAATGTAAATATTTAAATGGACAAATAATTACTTCCTTTTTCAGTTTATTTTACTGAATAATAAAATTGACATTCATGAAACATGAGGAGGAGGAAAACTTTGAGATTTTAGATTTAATAATCACCATCTATCTATACATATATCAAGGGCAGTTTGTGTGTATGTATGTCCGGAGGAAACTTTGAAAATAAAACATTTAACGACAAAGTAAATATATATACACATTAAATATCACCAGGGCTTGAATTTTGAGCAAGAATAATAATAATAAAGATTTCATTTATATTCGTGAAGATAATTAAAAAATAAAATTTAAATGATAACAGCATGGATTTTTTTTTTTCATTTAATATTTTAGATAGTAGACATTAACATTTCTTTTCAGAGTAGCTGGATCAATGCAAGGTCTATTTTTAAAAAATCTTATCTTTATCTTATTAGAGACCTACCATCAACTCCTCACTTTACTGCACAGATCACTGCAACTCATACGCTGAGTTGGTGAGGGCCGGTATCGAACTTGGAACCTTGCAGCTCCTAGTCTCTATCAACTGAGCTAAGCATATATATATATATTTATTTATTTATTTACTTATTTGCTGAATTTTTTAAATATAATTGTTTTCCATAAGCAACTACCCAGGTTTCAGGTTATTTCACCATCATCAGATTGATAATAATTCTTTTGGTGTTTAGACATTTCTTGCTGTTATGTTTTTGGACCGCAAATTACGTCGGTTGATTATTGTGGACGCTCTTTATGCTTTCGATTTTATTTTTGAATTTTTTAATTTCTGCATTTAAAAAAAAAAATGCTCATATAGTTATCTCCCTTTAAATCCTTTGAAAATTTGTTCTTATTTGGAATTATTATAGCTCCTACAAATTTGTGGTTGAGCACTGTGATTTCTTTGTTTCATCCCCAAAAAATTTTATATATATATATATATATATATATATATATATATATATATATATATATATATATATCAGTCATCCACAGACACGTGTTTCGATGTTTACGTCTCATCAGTGCGGCTCGACTTTTTTTAACAGCTACCTCTAGCGGGAGTGAAACCCGACAGAATTTTTGTCTGCCAAGTTCCTTACCCTTACGGCCATCAGCGACTGTCAGTCTGGGGTGAACAATTAATTGATACATACTTACAGGATATATGTTTTTACAATCACCAGAGAACTGAAGTCTATAAACAACAGGCATGTAAATGCTTACGCTAAACAGTGAAATTTCAACTAATGCCTCCCCTACAGTGCTCTACCATGAAAATTAGGAGCAAATATATATATATATATATATATATATATTATATATGTGTGTGTATGTATGTATGTAGGTTTATTTCCTTTTTTGTATGTATTTTCTTTTTGATATATATGCTTTTTTCTTCTTTCTTTCAACTTATTTAACAAAAAAAAAAAAAATAACTGCTTAAATATTTCTCCATCTTTACTGACTCCCCTATGGTGCTCTACCATGAAAATTGGGAGCATATATATATATATATATATATATGTATGTGTGTGTGTATATGTATGTATGTATGTATATCTATGTATGTATGTATGTGTATGTTTCTGTATGTATGTATGTATGTATTTATGCTTATTTCTTTATTTTGCATGCATTTTCTGTTCTGCTATATATGCTTTTTTATTCTTTTTTCAACTTATTTGACAAAAAAAAAAAAAAAAAAAAAAAGAAAGAAAGAAAAAAAAAAAGCTTAAATATTTCTCCATCTTTCCTGACTCATGAGGAAAAAAAGTTTAGCTAATAAGAACACAATTGAATTATTAATAGAAATTCTGTGAGGTTTTCACAGCAAGTAAAGAGCAGAGGTGGGAATAAAACAAACAAAAAAGGATACAAGAAATGTGCATGTTGCTTGTGTGTGTATGTGTATGTATGTGCATGCGTGTATGTATATGTTGTATGTATGTGTATGTATGTATCTGTCTGTGTGTATGTGTCTGTGCGTATGTATATGTGTATGTCTGTGCGTATGTATATGTGTATATGTCTGTGTGTATGTATATGTATATGTGTTTATGTATATGTGTTTATGTATATGTGTATATGTCTGTGTGTATATGTCTGTGTTTATGTATATGTGTATGTATCTGTCCGTGTGTGTGTGTCTGTATGCATGTGTATTTAAAAGGATACAAACTGCCTCAAGTTTGTGTTTGGGAGGAGGGGGTGGATAGAGAGATAAAGAGGGGAGGAGAAGGTGAATAGATAAAGAGAGATAGGGAAGGGGAGGTGAATCGACAAATAGATAAAGAAAGAGAAGGGTTTGAATAGATAAAGAGAGAGAGAGAGAGAGAGAGAGGTGAATATATAAAGAGAGAGGGAAGAAAGGAATGAGGGAAGAAAGGGATGAATAAATAAAGAGAGGAGAAAAGAGAGAATGGATAAAGATAAAGAGAGAGAGAGAGAGAGAGAGAGAGAGAGAGAGAGAAACCTGCAACTATAAAATGCAGATGCTTGCAGTAGTACAACTGTTAACAACATTATTATGCAAAAATAGAATGAAAAAAAAAAAAAAGAAAAAAAAAAGAAGTTCCATGGCACATTGACATCTATAAGAGGATTATGTTGCTATAAACAAAATTAAACAGTTCAGAAGAGAATACAATGTCTATAAAAAGATATCAATCATAATTAATGGAGCTTCCAAATTGAGGCAGCCTTAACACCGACTTCTGATTGGCTGAAGGTTTGAGGTCCGCTTGCTCTGAGATGCAGACTCTCACTGAACGGTTTCGAGAACACTTGGGCTGGGCTTGTTTTTTTTATAATAAAGAAAATAGAAAAACATCAAGTCTTTGTTAATTAATCCACAAGAGATGAGCTGACACCCAGCCCGAACGGAACGACAGAAAGCCCAACAGCCTGGAGAAATCAACCCTAATGAAAATTGCCGACGAATTAAACAAGCAGAGAAAAGAAGTAAGTTCCCATCAACTCCTCATCCTGTTTGGTTCGGTTTAGTTTACGGCATATTAACCTTGGTGGGTCATTTAATACCAACAAAATTTTTGAAATGTATTCATTCTTAATGGGTAACAAATTTTGTTTATAAACTCATGTTTTTCTATTTAACCCATAAATAGGACCCTAACAGGTACTACCACTCCGGGTCAGAGTGGACCAGGGAGCAATGATGATGAAGGGGTGTTCCACATTCACCAAACCTCCAAAACTGAAACCTCACCATCAGATAGAGTTTAACATCATTCCCAGGACGTGTAGACCCTCAGCCACCACCTTCTAGCACCCATATGATAAAAAGGGGTTGGGCTTGCTATAAGAGCAATAGGGTTGGGGCAATCATATAGTGCTAGGGCATTCTCTCTCTTTTTTTT
>CM042178.1:4028147-4048147 GCA_023376005.1 Doryteuthis pealeii
AGAGAAGATAAGTTCCCCTTACATATTCAAATGCATTAACAGATATAGCAAATATATAATAATTGCTATATCTTTTATATCTTCTTTTATAAAGATTTACACAAATTATTAAGTTCCTTAGATTGCCCAGAGAAGTGGATATCTAAACTATGCCTGCAAGTCACATCTAACTAACTGTTGTGGGGTTTTAAGGGTAAAAATAAGACAAACGACTGGTAACAATCTATACAAATGTATTGAACAAAAGGAGTAGAAATTTACAGCAAAGAAAGTGGAGATTGCATCCGACCAATATAGTTACAAGCTGACTCGCATTTGCTTCCCGTCAAGCCACAATTGTTCCTGCTACTTATAGTAGCCGTCGGCGCATTCCATTTATGTCCATAGGTTATATCACCTTTAACACTAACAAAGTTTTATCTTGCCTTTAGCAAAATTAAAACATTATTGCCCAGAACACAGTATGTTTTGTCTATTAAAAAACACATGATGCTATTTCTCTGAATTTTTAAGATGAGGCTTGATAATTAGTATTATTTGGATTATTCAGACTCTTGTCCTCATCTTCATTGTTATCTGTATAACGTTTTGACTGATGTGCCCTCTGGCCTTCTACAAGTATTTCTTGTCGGACTCAGGAACCTTCTTGTTTTAATTGGGAGCCATCATGGAACTTTAAACTTAACCCTTTATTCAGTCCACGGGGGTATTCTGTTCTCATTCTGCTAACCATAGCTGGGGTAGAGGTGTTAAACTGTGTTAATTATTATTCTATGTTACTGCTGCCCCTGACTAGGATTGAACCTGCAGTCTAGAGATAACTGTCATTTAGAACTGTCTTAACCTAACTACTTTATCCACTAGGCTATGTGTCCAATTGTACACACAGCCTATGTTTAGTGGAATGAGAACAGGATACCCCTATAGACAGAATAAAGGGCTGGGTTCAAAGTTCTGATTATAAAAAGAAGGTTCACGAGTCTGACAAGAAATACCTGAAGAAGGCCGGAGGGCACATTGTCTGAAATGTTGTACTTACAAATTGTAGTGTAGGGAGTTTTTTCATGCTGTCAGAGTTTAAAGATAAAAATTAAGAAAAAAAAATACATATATGGATGTAAGTAAGAAAAAAATAGAAATGTATCCAACAGATATGTTGAAAAGATAATTGTAAGAAAAATATATATACTTTGGTATGGATGAAATATATTATTGTTATTTGTCAACATGCATTTTAACAAAAAATCATTTACACACACACACACACACACACACACACACATTCTATTTGAAATTATTTTAAATATAAAAATAAGATAAAATGATAATAACAGAAAACACGAAATTAAGCATCCAGTGGGAAGTTAACTAGAGAAAATCAGAGTTTGGCTGGGCAATGAAAAGCATGAACCATAATGGCGTCTCTCATCCAAGTAGCCAAATTCTCACACGCATGTTTGTGATCTGGAATCTTAAACAAATCAAATGAGCTCAAAACAAAGCAAAAAACAAAAATTAAATCTTATTAATACATTTAGTTTGTATAAACAAATAAGAACCCAATTTCATAAGCCATTGTCGAAATCATTTCTAAATTTGAATCGATTTGTTTGTGGATTGTTTTAATCAGTTTTGTTTCAACCTGTATGAAGCAGACATTTGTCCAAAACCAAATACGTCAAATCAAAATAGCGAGGAAATTTATCTGATGAGAATTTGAAGTCTATTCTAATAATTGGTTCTTCAAGATTAAAAACTCAACACCGCAACATTTTTCAAAATATCAGTTGCATTACTAATTTTGATTTGTTGTTTTATCCATTTGCTTTATTGGCGACTGCAAATTGGATTACTTGGAATTAATTTGTAAAACTTTTAAAAAATAAAATTTAAGACATGAATAAGTTTGCTTTTATTATTTGTACTTAATTGTTAATATCATTTACTAAGATCTACTTATTATATGTGTGATTGAGATATCCAGTTTGGTTTGGTTTGTTCTGTGGCATATCAACCTTGGTGGGTCATTTAATGCCAACAAAGTTTTGAAATAAATTCATTCTTAATGGATACACAATTTTTTTTATAAATACATATTTCTATTTAACCCATAGATGGGACCCTAACAGGTACTATCACTCCGGGTTAGAGTGGACCAGGGAGCAATGGTGATGAAAGGTGCTCCACATTCCCCAAATCTCCAAAACTGGAACCTCACCATCAGAAAGAGTTTTTTTTTTTTTTTTGTTGGGTTTTACGGCATGTCAACCCATTGGGTTATTTTATGCCGATTATGTTTTGTTTTATTTCTTTGAAATTCATTCTTAATGGATAAATCAAATTTTGTTTATCAACTCATGTTTTTCTATTTAACCCATAGATGGGACCCTAACAGGTACTACCACTTTGGGTCAGAGTGGACCTAGGAGCAATGGTGATGAAGGGGTACTCCATATTCCCCAAACCTCCAAAACTGGAACCTCACCATCAGATAGTTTAACGTCATTCCCAGGATATGTAGACCCTCAGTCACCGCCTTCTAGCATCCATATGATATAAAGGGTTGGGGCTTGCCATAAGGGAAATAGGGTTGGGAAAATCATATAGGTGCTAGGGCTTGACGTGACCAGCCGATTGATCGGAGGGGGCCTCTCTAACCGCCCTTCTAGCCCAAGAAAGGGCCAAAGTGGAGTATTGCAAGTCATGAACTGCTCATCCACCTGGGCTCTATCCTTAAGCATCACGGATCGCCACCCACGGCCAACAGGTGGCCCCATTGGGGGCATCTTACCCCTCTGCAGAGGTGCAGTGTTGCATTCTAACGCCCACCGACAGGGCGTAACAGAGATTGATATTCAAGTACACAAGCAATATTTACCAGGCAATGCCAGTTGACCTTACTAGAGTCTCAATAAAGAAAATATTGATTGATTGATATAGAGAGAGAGAGAGAGAGAGAGAGAGAGAGAGAGAGTCAGTTTGCATGTGTATGAGAAAGCAGAAGACTTGTGTTCTGTCACATAAGCAGTAATATTGTTTCATCACTGACTATAGAGTCATTGCATTATGAGTCTAAATGGTGGCCTTGGCGGAAGACTTGGGTAAACAAGAATATCTATTGATCTCTCTCTCTGTCACACACACACACTATAAGGAGCACAGAGAGGGAGGAGACACACCACATACATACACACTATAAGGCAAAGAGAGAGAGAGATGCACACTATAAGGGAGAGAGAGAGAGACACACACACACACACACACACACACTATAAGAGAGAGAGAGAGAGACACACACACACTATAAGGAGCAGAGAGAGAGACACACACACACACACACAATTAGAAGTAGAGAGAGAGGGAGAGACAGACACACACACACACACACAATTAGAGAGAGAGAGAGAGAGAGAGAGAGAGAGAGAGAGAGAGAGAAGAGACACACACACACACACAAGCATACATACACACTATAAGGAGAGAGAGAGAGACAGACAGACAGAGACATTCTATAAGGAGCAGAGAGAGAGAGAGAGAGAGAGAGAGAGAGAGACACACACTATAAAGAGCACAGAGAGAGACACACATACACACACACATACTATAAGGAGCAGAGAAACAGGGAGAGGGAGATACACACACACATACTATAAGGAGCACAGAGAGAGAGAGAGAGAGAGAGAGAGAGAGAGAGAGAGAGAGAGAGAGAGACACTATAAGGAGCACAGAGAGAGAGAGAGAGAGAGAGAGACACTATAAGGAGCACAGAGAGAGAGAGAGAGAGAGAGACACTATAAGGAGCACAGAGAGAGAGAGAGAGAGAGAGGGAGAGAAGAGAGAGAGAGAGACACACACACACAATGTATCTCACTCTCTTATTATCTTTAACGTTTCTCATTATTTTTGCTTTGATTTAATTTAAAAGTCTTGCCCTGACCACTGACAATATTTTCCTTCTTGATTTTCAATATATTCTAGAGGAAAACCATTATCACTGTATTTACATTATATACATAACATTGTTATTGTATCAATAAAACTTGTTTTAATTACCAATCAGCTTCTGGGCTTCACTTAGAATTCTATTATATATATAAATAGCCATGTTCCGTCATTAATAATTAATTCCTGATATATTTTTTTTCTTTTCTTTTATGAAAACCGATTTTCAATATTTTCTAATGTAAAAGGCATTAGTAGTATTTGAATTATTTGGACTATTGTCCTCATCTTTATTGTTATCCGCACAACATTTTGGCCTATGTGCCCTCTAGCCTTCTTCAGGTAAAGAGGAGGACAATAGTCCGAATAATCCAAATAATCAAGCCTCATCTAAAAAAATTCAGAGAAATAGTGTAGATAACAATAAAGATGAGGACAATAGTCAAATAATACAAATTATCAAGCCTCATTTAAAAAATTTAGAGAAATAGTGTAGATAACAATAAAAATGAGAACAATAGTCAGAATAATCCAAATAATTCAAATTATCAAGCCTCATCTTAAAAATTCAGAGAAATAGTGTAGATAACAATAAAGATGAGGACAATAGTCCAAATAATCCAAAAAATACAAATTATCAAGCCTCATCTCAAAAATTCAGAGAAATAGTTCAGATAACAATAAAGATGAGGACAATAGTCCGAATAATCCAAATGATACAAATTATCAAGCTTCATCTCAAAATTAAGAGAAATAGTGTAGATAACAATAAAGATGAGGACAATAGTCTAAATAATACAAATTATCAAGCCTCATCTCAAAATTTATAGAAATAGTGTAGATAACAATGAAGATGAGGACAATAGTCTGAATAATACAAATAATCCAAATTATCAAGACTAATTTTCTTCACTACAGATTTCACTTCCCCTCTCACTGGAATAATGTTTGCCCCTAAAACCCTCTTTCATGGGGCCGACAAGATGATAGTCTGAATGCGCTGAATCTGGCGAGTATGGAGGATGCGGATCTGTACTGAAGAAGTGGCTCAAAGAACAGTCAACAGAATTTTACAGGGTAGGGATACATGCACACATTCGAAGATGGAACATTGCTATTGATAGAAACGGCGACAATGTGGAGAAGTAGGGATGTGATCCACAGAGGACCAGCTTCATTTTGATATATGATATATGTTGGTAATTTATACCTGTCCTAAACAAAATGGCATTACTTTTTGACTCGCCTATGTGAAGAAGTAGGGATGTGATCTACGGAGGACCAGCCTCATTTTGATGTATGATACATGTTCCTGTGTTGGTAATTATACCTGTCCTAAACAAAATGGCATTACTTTTTGGCTCACCTATGTGGAGAGTAGGGATGTGATCTACAGAGG
Organism: Doryteuthis pealeii; assembly: GCA_023376005.1. Classification (NCBI taxonomy): domain Eukaryota; kingdom Metazoa; phylum Mollusca; class Cephalopoda; order Myopsida; family Loliginidae; genus Doryteuthis; species Doryteuthis pealeii. The sequence continues at coordinate 4,033,489 of CM042178.1, forward strand.
ACTAGCTTCATTTTGATGTATGATACATGTTCCTGTGTTGGTAATTATACCTGTCCTAAACAAAATGGCATTACTTTTTGGCTCACCTATGTGGAGAAGTAGGGATGTGATCCACAGAGGACTAGCTTCATTTTGATGATGTTCTGTGTTGGTAATATACCTGTCCTAAACAAAATGGCATTACTTTTTGACTCGCCTATATGGAGAAGTAGGGATGTGATCCACAGAGGACCAGCTTCATTTTGATGTATGATACATGTTCCTGTGTTGGTAATTATACCTGTCCTAAACAAAATGGCATTACATTTTGACTCACCTATGTGGAGAAGTAGGGATGGGATCCACAGAGGACCAGCTTCCTTTTGATGTAGGATACATGTTCTGTGTTGGTAATTATACCAGTCCAAAACAAAATGGCATTACTTTTTGATTCGGCCTATTTTACGGACAGAGATACATGCTCTCATTCGAAGGTGGAACATTGCTATTGAGAAAAACGGTGATTATGCGGAGAGGTAGTGATGTGATCCACAGAGGACCAGCTTCATTTTGATGTATGATACATGTTCCTGCGTTGGTAATATACCTGTCTTAAACAAATGGCAATACTTTTTGACTAAACCATTTTTTATAAAATGAAAATTTAATTTTTTTTTTTTTTTTTTTTGGTGCCCAAGAATGCATTCTCTTAAATTTTCAATAACTCTCCAATATTTTTGGCATCACTATCTAAAACAAAAAAAAAAGATTATCTTTCTGATATTACCAAAAGCTTTTAAATCTGAGCACTTAGAGGTTAATATGCCAAGAGGAAATATTTCTACTTTCATAAAATTGCCAAGTTTCATAATAAATAATTAAAAATTCAAGGAAAGAAAGAAAGAAAAACAATCAGATGGACAGAATAGAATTTAAAAAGCTGGAAGGATTTTTCAGCAATTTTACCGATAATATATCTGGAAAATCAATTGATAAAGAATTCAGAAAGAAAACAACAAACAAAAACCAACCAATGAAAGCAAAAAGGTTTTGCTGTACAGGTGGATAGAAAAAAGAAGACAGGGATGAAACAAGAAGATAGGGTGGAAGGTTGAGAGAATGCAATTGTTATGCATGGGTAGAAAAACAAAAGAAAAGGATTGGGTGGGGGGGGGGGGATATATTATAAGGGGGCACAAAGAGAGAGGGGGAGAGAAAGAGAGAGAGAGACATTATAAGGAGCACACAGAGAGAGAGAGAGAGAGAGAGAGAGAGAGAGAGACATGCACATATTATAAGGAGCAGAAAGAGAGAGAGAGAGAGAGAGAGAGTGAAAGAAAAAGAGAGATAGAAGAGAGAAAGAAAGAGAGAGAGAAGAGAGAGAGAAAGAGAGAGAGAAGAGATAGATAGATAGAGAAAGAGATAGATAGATAGATAGATAGATAGATAGATAGAAAGAGAAAGAGAGAGATAGAGAAAGAGAGAGATAGATAGAAAGAGAAAGAGAGAGATAGAGAAAGAGAGAGATAGAAAGAGAGAGATAGAGAAAGAGAGAGATAGAGAAAGAGAGAGAGATAGAGAAAGAGAGAGAGAGATAGAGAAAGAGAGAGAGAGAGAGAGAAAGAGAGAGATAGAGAAAGAAAGAGAGAGAAGAGAAAGAAGAAGAGAGAGAAGAGAAAGAGAGATAGATATAAGAGAGATAGAGAGATAGAGAGAGAGAAAGAGAGAGATTCATTTAATACCAACTAATTCTTTAAAATAAATTCACTCTTAATGGATACTCAATTTTTTTTATAAACACATTTTTTCTATTTAACCCACACATGGAACCCAAACAAGTCAGTAAATTTACCAATTTTGATATTTCAAACGGAAATTTATTTTATTAAGATGAAACGAATAAGATATACCTAGAATTCAAATTGAAAATATCCCCCTATCATCACCAATACCTCTGATATGCTGCTTGTTACCTAATAATTAAGCTGTAACAGTGATAACATTTTAAAAGGGTGAAATCTATTTCCTCAAATGAAGGTAAAGTTTTGAAGAAAAACATTTTCCGTGGTAATTCGTTCTGTTAATTTGCAACTTTTACCAGATGGGAGACGTTACAGTTCAAAAACTGACTTACTCTACTGTACAGACACTTACCTCCTATCACACAAAAAGCATCTACTAAAATGCACCAAAAATCCTCGCTTTCGAAAAATTTTGCCTAGGAATTTTTTAGAAAATTTAGCAATTTCAATATTTGAAACAGAAAAGGTTGTCATTTTATTTTACTAAGATGAAACAAATTATATTATAACTAGAATTCAAATTGAAAATATCCCCCATAGCTCAGTCGGTAGAGCGTTCGGCTAGAAACCACAAGGTTCCTAGTTCGATACCGGTCCTCGCCAACTCAGCGCATGAGTAGCACTGGGATCTGTGCGGTAAAGTAAGGAGCTGATGGTAGGTGTGGCACTCCATCTCAGACGCTAAAGATAATCTCCTTGGTCTAGAGCAAGTGAAAAGGGGATAGACTCCCTTGCTGATTGGCTGATACTGACTTTAGGCCGCCCCGACGACTTTACTTACTTACTTCTAGTCCTCATACTTGCACCATTATTTGAGGAAAAAGCATCAAAGATCCTTAGTTAAAATGCTGTAAAAAATCCTTGTCTTCACAACATTTGGTCCAGAAATAGGTTAGAAAATTTAGCAATTTCAATATTTAAAACAGAAAAGGTTATTTTATTTTACTAAGATGAAACAAATTATATTATAACTAGAATTCAAATGGAAAATATCCCCTCCATCATCACCAACACCTAATAATTAAGCTGTAAAAGGGATAACATTTAAAAGATTGAAATCTATTTCCTCAAATGAAGGCAAAGTTTTGAAGATAAATATTTTGTGGAGTAATTCTCTGGTAGGTTGATTTTTCAGATTTTTTATAAATATCAAATTCTCTCAAGCAGCGAAATTTGTGTGTTGGTAAAATGAATATGGACACCAAAAACTAGATCTCTTACTTGCACCATTGTTTTAGGGCATCAAAATCATCTACTAAAATGCACCAAAAATCCTCGTTATCATAAAATTGAATATTGATACCAAAAACTAGATCTCTTACTTGCACCATTGTTTGAGGAAATAGCATCAAAGATCATCTACTAAAATGCACCAAAAATCCTCGTTATCATAAAATTGAATTGATACCAAAAACTAGATCTCTTACTTGCACCATTGTTTGAGGAAATAGCATCAAAGATCATCTACTAAAATGCACCAAAAATCCTCGTTATCATAAAATTGAATACTGATACCAAAAACTAGATCTCTTACTTGCACCATTGTTTGAGGAAATAGCATCAAAGATCATCTACTAAAATGCACCAAAAATCCTTGTTTTTGAAAAATTTAGCCTAGAAATTGGTTAGAAAATTTATCAATTTCAATATTTAAAACAGAAAAGGTTGTCATTTTAAATGAAATGAATAAAATATTATAACTAGAATTCAAATTGAAAATATGCCACCATCATCATTGAGACCACAGATATGATTTTTTTTACCTAATAATTAAGCTGTACAGTGATAACATTTTAAAAGATTGAAATCTATTTCTCAAATGAAGATAAAATTTTGAAGAAAAACATTTTGTGTGCTAATTCTTTCTTTGCAACTTTTGCCACATGTGAGATGTTACAGTTCCAAAATTGACCTACCCTACTCTAACCCCCCCCCCAAAAAAAAAGAAAGATCATAAACAGATGGCAATAGAATGTGTCTTTTTAAAAAAAAATCTATTTCAATCAATTTCTAAGTGAAAATGAATGTCACCATATTTTCAAAATTCTATCAATCTTCTTTGCTTAATTCACAGCTTGAAACCAATTCCATTTCAAAGAAGAAGAAAAAAGAAAGAAATTCTTTCTGTAGTCATGGTAATCACAAAGAATTTCCTCTTTACTCGATAGAAAAAAAGACATTTCCTTAGAACCATTCTAGGAAAACCAAAGATATAAAAAATTTTATTGAAAAAAAAAAAAAAAAAAAAAAAAAAATATGTATAAATGAAGATTTTCTTGAATTTCCATTCTGTATGCATTTTGAGATTATTTGCATGTTTATTACTACAGCAACGTTTTTAAGGGGTTACTTTGATAGAATTTTAAAGGGGGGAGAGAGAGAGAGAGAGAGAGAGCAAAAGAAAGAGAGAGAGAGGGGAATGAGAAGAGAGAGAGAGAAAGAGAGAGAGAGAGAGAGAGAGAGAGAGGATGAATGATGATAGAGAGAGAGAGAGAGATGAATCAGTAAACCAGAGACAAGAGGAATGCAAAATAGAAAGAGAGAGAGAACAAGAGAAGAGAGAGAGAAACGAACAAGCAAAATAGAAAGAGAGAGAGAAACGAACAAGCAAAAGTAGAGAGAGAAACGAACGAGCAAAAGAAGAGAAAAGAAGGAACAAGCAAAAAAGAGAGAAACTTTTTTTTTCAGGTGTGGACATTAGACAATCCCCAAAATTTGAGCTTCCAATTCCAAAAATTGGTGGAGTTATGTCGATTTTTAGCACTTTTGGGAGGGGGTACAAAATGGCAACTTTTTGGAATCCATTTTTGTCTATAAAATGAGTTCTAGAGTATCCCTACTCTAAGAATTGGTTTATAAAAGCATTTTTGCCCAAGGAATCGAAAAAATTTTATCAAAAAAGTCTTAGTGAGTTTCGTCAAAAAGTAAAATGAATAAGATAAAGGGAAAGTACTAATAAAATTAACAATGCTTTTTGTGTAAATGATAAAAATAAAATTGCCTTTCTTTGTAATAATTTCTTTTCCAATTGATGATAATTATCTAATTGTAGTTCTCCTTATTTTTCTGGGGTGGGGGTGTGTGTGGGTGGGGATATTAATAATGCCTAGAGTCAAAGAAAACAACAAATTCATAATCGACAAAGAACTAAGAAAAAAAAAAACCCAATCTATAAAAAGGCCTCTTATGACCTTGAACATCAAACAAAGGCACATCAATTGCTTCAAAATAAACGCTAACAAAAAAAATAAGTGCCTTTTATTTCCTTATACCATCTTGTTCTTACGGAGGCGCGTGGCCTAATGGTTAGAGTCATAGGAAGTGGACTCGTCGACCCGAGTTCAATTCCTGGACGAAGCTGTTTGAATTTAATATAGTGCTAATACCCTTGGGAAAGGTATGAATCCAATTCTCCCTCCAGCTATGAGTAAATAGCAGGGCAGACTGGGCTCTTTAACCTTGGTTAGGCGACTGGTCTAGGAGAAGGAAAACTCTGAATTCAAACTGTTAAACTCCGCTTAAGAAATTGACCTGTGTCACATCCTGCTCGTGCGGAGGGGTTGGTGTGTGTGTGTGTGTGTATATATATATATATATATATCATCTTGCTCATCAAGATAAATGGATGAATTGATAAATAATTATGGCAAACATCTGTTTACACATATATTTAGTCTGTGTGTGTGTGTGTATGTGTGTTTGTGTGTGTGTATGTATGTGTGTATGTATGTGTGTATGTGTGTGTATATGTGTGTTTGTGTGTTTCTCTTTCTAAGGTATGGGCTAGAGCTCCCAGTAAATAATCTGCACACACTTACCTAACACTCGTCCTTCGGGGTGGGGGTCCAGTGTGCTTCGACCATTGGATCAGGTTAAGTAATAAATAATAGCGTCGATCCCAGGGGGCCATCCCCCCAGGCAATACCTGCCTCCTTGGGGGCAGGGCTGGGTTTATTGCCCAGCGCCTGAGCCCCCACCCCCCTAAGGGGGAATGCCGAAGGGATCAATGCAATTTTTGTTCTTTCCCACCCATGAGCTTCGGCTTGTGGGTGGGCCCACGTTAAAACGAGGCCTTGTACCCAGCCCATACAAGTGGGGTATGAGGCAAATACCCTTACCAACTGCTCCACATGAGCAGGAGAGATAGTGTGTGTGTCTTTCTTTTTAAATGTGTAAGATTCAAGGTTGATAATTGAATAACATACAAGTCCGATACGTTTGTGAGACAAAACATTTAATATATATAACAGCACATGGAAATGATAAGATACATAATGTACAGGAGAATAGAACATGTAAATACATATACAATATTTAGGTATAAACAAGATACCCAAATGTACGTAAAATATAAATGTTACAGACATGGAACTAAAGGGTAGTCAATGCTGTATAAAGGACTTACAGTAATGTAAGGGGGGGGGGCAAAAACCCCACCGAGAAGGGGGTAGATAGACTCTAGCCCATAGCAGTTCTTGAGAAGATCCAGCTAAAAAGAGGAAGCAGCGTTTTGAATGAACGCGTTTAACTACCAGAGGTCCCCCTAGTGGGAACAAACAGCAACGCAGCGAGGAGATAACTCTTCTGGCAAAAGGAAGATAATTCCCTACAAATGCATATAGGCAGTTGATTTTGGTTTGGTTTGTTTTACAGCCTTTCAACTTCAGTGGGTCATTTAATGCCGATAAAGTTTTGAAATAAATTTACACAATTTTTTTTTATAAATACATTTTTCTATTTAACCCATAGATGGGACCCTAACAGGTACTACCACTCCGGGTCAGAGTGGACGAGGGAACAATGGAGATGAAGGGGTGCTCCACATTCCTCAAACCTCCAAAACTGGAACCTCACTATCAGATAGAGTTTTAATGTCATTCCCAGGAGATGAAGAACCTCAGCTACCGCCTTCTCGCAACCATATGATAAAAAGGGTTGGGGCTTGCTATAAGAGCAATAGGGTTGGGGCAATCATATAGGTGCTAGGGCTTGACGTGACCAGCCGATTGATCGGAGTGGGCCTCTCTGACTGCCCGTCTAGCTTAAGTAAGGGTCTTAGTGGAGTGTTGCAGGTCACGGACTGCTCATCCACCAAGACTGTCACTAAAATTCACGGTACCTACCCACGGCCTGCTCATCCACCAAGACTGTCACTAAAATTCACGGGTACCTACCCACGGCCAACAAGAGGCCGCATTTGGGGGAGTCTTACCCCTCTGCAGAGGTGCAGTCAGTGCATTCTAATGCCCAAGCCGACAGGGCAGTATAGGCAGTTGAGAGGCAAATCTAACTCAGCTAGACTTCCATATAGACATCGTTATTATATAAAATGCTAAAGCTAATTAAGATTAAATGATTAATAATATTATATTATTTTATATTAATTATTATTAATATTAATAACCTTTCATAAATTATTAATAATTATTAAATATATTTCATAATTGTTGAGAATAAATCTTAAATAACTAAGAAAATCGTGACCTCAGTGGTGACATAGTTTCAGAGATTATGTCTCCATTATAATAAATAAAGTTTTTCTTTCTTTGAATTAACACCTGTACCCCAGCTATGGTTAGCGGAATGAGAACAGGATACCCCTGTGGACTGATTAAAGGGTTCGATTCAAAGTTACATAATGGCTCCTAATTATGACAAGAAGGTTCCCGAGTCCGAAAACAAGGTTCCCCCAAGTCCGAAAACAAGTTTCCCCCAGTCCGAAAACAAGGTTCCCCCGAGTCCGAAAACAAGGTTTCCCCGAGTCCGAAAACAAGGTTTCCCCCGAAAACAAGGTCCCCCCGAGTCCGAAAACAAGGTTTCCCCCCCGAGTCCGAAAACAAGGTTTCCCCCCGAGTCCGAAAACAAGGTTCCTGACTCCGACTGTTAAGTATTTGACCGCCATCCTTGGCCAGTTGTAAAAGAACTTAAAGTAAATAAGTAAGTAAGTCCTGAGTTATAGAATCCTTTGGTAAGTGAATAAGTCCTGTGATCTAATCCTATGGTCCGTCGTCCAAGAAGATCCAAGCAGTAATACTTAGGTATGACCAGAAAAGGTCAGTATAAATAATAATATCAGCAGTAGAGCATTGCCAGTGATTGGACAATAGGAATCCTTCCCAGGTCACGTGCTTATTGGCGAGTTTATAAGTAAAAGTAGCCGTCTGGCACACGCCTTATATCACAAAATTCCAACCTGAAATACATGAAGAAAGCTGGAGAGCACATTGGCCAAAACATTGTACAGATAACAATGAAGATGAGGACAATAGTCCGAATAATCCAAATAATACTAAAGTTGTTCTTTATTCTATGTATAGATAGTTTTGGTTACAGACAAATGGAGACCGAATCTCCATTATTAATAGATTATTAATTTTTACTGATATTTTGAAATTTTATTTTTTTATCATTTTTGTTGCTTTTTATTGAAAGTTTTTATTTTTTTAAATTTGTTTTTTTAAGACAGCGAGGAATTGAGAGCAGAAATTGAAGATAATGAAAGATAAGATCCCAGTGAGCTTTTACAAAAAAAGAAGAAAAGATAATGAAATAAAATATTTTCAATGGAGATTAATTAACTATTATGGAGGGAGGGAGGGAGTAAAAGCAAAGAAATATCTCAAGGTTTCTTTTTTTTTTTTTTATAAAGAAAGACATTTTACTGAGTAAATGATAAGTATCATCTTCATGAGAATATTCAACTGCAGAGAATTCTAATACTTAATTCATACCATAATGTGGCACATGACTTGGTGTGGGTGTGTGTGTGTGTGTGGGGGGGTAATTGAGTAATTCCAATTTTTGCTTTTCCTACGTTTCATGTTAATCTGAACATTAGTTACATGAATGAGAGTAACTCATACTCATGACAAGGTACAAGATATATATATATATATATATATATATATATATATATTTTTACCAACCCCTCCGCACGAGCAGGATGATACAAGGTCAATTTCTTAAGCAGAGTTTGACAGGTTTGAATTCATAGTTTTCTTTTTCCTAGACTGGTTACCTAGCCAAGGTTAAAAAGCCCAGTCTGCCCTGCTATTTGTCCATAGCAGGAGGGAGAATTGGATTCATACCTTTCCCAAGGGTATTAGCGCGATGTGAAATGCAAACAGCTTTGTCCAGGAATTGAACTCTGGCCGACGAGTTCATTTCCCACGACTAACCATTAGACCATGTGCTTCCTACAAGATAGATACATAAACATACATAAAGGATGTAGGACTAAGTCCTAACAAAATGATACAGAGTTACATATAGAATAAGTTATTTACTGATAGTTTGTTGTGGGGGCAAAGCCCTCCACTTAAGGGGCAGAGGCACCAAGCATCTAAACCATGTGCAATGGTTGCTAGATCAAAAGAAAGAGAGATATTTTCTACCAGGCTGCTGTTTAAGTACAGCCGCCACCACTGTTTGTTTCACTTTGAGGAAGCCTTATATTTTGGTCGGCCATTTTCATTTCACTGTAAATCTATACTGAAAATACGAATTTGTTTGAATCAATACAACTGCATGTTTTAACACGAAAATATCATAAAATGTGTTATTAATTGTGCTTGCGCATTATTTGAAATGAACTTAATTGTTAAGAACACATTTTATGTTATTTTCATGTTAAAACATGCAGTTGTATTGATTCGAACAAATTTGTATTTTCAGTGTAGATTTATGGTGAAATGAAAATAGCCGACCAAAACATACGGCTTCCTCAAAGTGAAACAAACAAGGGGAGGTTACTCTCATTAATGGCATATCAACCACGGTGTCTCATTTAATGCCGGCAAAATTTTGAAAGATTCATATTGATAATTTAGAAGAAATTTTTTTAAACTCAACATTTTTTTGTAAAAATTTTTTTCCATTTAACCCATAAATGGAACCCTAACAGGTACTACCACTTTGGGTCAGAGTGGATCTGGGAGCAATGATCATGAAGGGGGTGCTCCACATTCCCCAGAGCTCCAGAACTGGAACATCACCATCAGTTAGAGTTTAACATCATACCCAGAAAATGAAAACCCTCAGCTACTGCCTTCTAGCACATATATGATAAAAAGGGTTGGAGGTTGCCATAAGGGCAATAGAGTCAGGACAATCATATAGGTGCTACGGCTTGATGTGACCAGCTGATTGATCGGAGGGGGACTCTCCGACTACTCGTCTAGTCTAAGTAAGGGCCAAAGTGGGGATTTCATTTTGTATGAGCAAGGATGGATGGACAGTGTCTATTCCTCCAGATAAAAAAGGTTATTGGCCCTTATAACTGGTCCCAACATACTAATTTACACTCATCATGAAAACCCTCAGCTACTGCCTTCTAGCACATATATGATAAAAAGTGTTGGAGGTTGCCATAAGGGCAATAGGGTCAGGACTGTAAGATTCATGGTTAATATATGAACATACAACTCCGACACGTTTGTTGGACAAAACATTTCATATTGTAAACAGCACAGAAATAAGAGAAGATACAATAACAATAAAATACATGTACATAAACATACAACACTAAAGATAAAAGGACTGGAGAGTCTGTACATACAAAATCACTTACTAGTGATGGGGGGGGGGCAGAAGCCCCCACCGAGAAGAGGGTGACCCAGAGTTGTAGTACCTGTTAGGGTCCCATCTATGGGCTAAATAGAAAAACATGAGTTGATAAACAAAATTGTATTATCCATTGATTTATTTCAAAACTTTATCGGCATTAAATGACCCACCGAGGTTGATATGCCGTAAAAAACAAAACCAAACCAAACCAAATCAATTTCCAGTTTGTTCATCTAACCATTGAGCTATGAGCAACAACCCATTATGTAATTTCAAAAGATGTTAATTCTCGGCAAATAATACTCGATTGGAAATTTGACGGCATCAGAAATTGAAAAGCCTTAGAAGAGAAGGAAAACCACAAACAACAACAATTGACCGTCCATTAATTAATTAGAATATATTTAATGAAGTTAATGAATAGAAACAAACAAATATGAGAATTGTTTTAAATCCATCAAAGTATAAAATCCAACAGTTAATGAGGCAGTCAGAGTCACGAGAGAACACGAGAGGCTTTTCTGACAGTTTTAATTTGTGGTAATTGCAGTTAGAAGAAACTGTGTGCGCTCAAATGGGGAGCTCAGTCGGTAGAGCATCCAGCTGGGAACGACAAGGTTACTGGTTCAATATCGGCCGTGGTCAATTCAGTGTGTGAGTAGCACAGGGATCTGTGTGGTAAAGTGAGGAGCTGATGGTAGGTGTAAAAAAACAATTTCTAGAAATAAAAAAAATAAGAAGTTTTACCCAATATTCCCAGGGCCGGTTTAGCTCAGTTGGTAGAGCGTCTGCCTAGGAACCACAAGGTTCCTAGTTCGATATCGGCCGTGGTCAACTCAGTGTGTGAATAACACATAGATCTGTGCAGTTAAGAGAGGAGCTGAAAATGGCATCTGATGTGGAGCGCCTCACCTATCTCCTAGATCTAGTGCTAGTGAAATGGAGATAGACTCCCTTGTTGTCTGCTTGATACCAACATTAGGCCGCCCCGACGACTTTACTTTACAGTTGGAAGAAATCGTGTGCGCTAAAGTGGGGAGCTCAGTCGGTAGAGCATCCAGCTGGGAACCACAAGGTTACTGGTTCGATATCGGCCGTGGTCAACTCAGAGTGTGAGTAGCACAGGGATCTGTGCAGTTAAGTGAAGAGCTGAAGATAGGTGAGGCGCTCCGCATCTGATGCCAAAACTATTTCCTAGATCTAGAGCTAGTGAAAAGGGGATAGACTCCCTTGCTCAGTCGGTAGAGCATCCAGCTGGAAACCACAAGGTTCCTGGTTCGATATTGCCGTGGTCAACTCAGCGTGTGTGAGTAGCACAGGGATCTGTTGCAGTTAAGTGAAGAGCTGAAGATAGGCGAGGCGCTCCGCATCTGATACCAAAACTATCTCCTAGGTTTAGTGCTAGTGAAAAGGGGATAGACTCCCTTGCTGTCTGGACTAATACCGACAATGTATAAGTAGCACAGGGATCTGTGCAGTAAAGTGAGGAGCTGATGGTAGGTGTGGGGCTCCACCCCAGAAAAATAATCTCCCTGGTCTAGCGCTAGTGAAAAGAGGACAGACTCTCTCACTGTTGGCTAACTTTACTTTTAAAACTTTTATAAGAATCCAAAATATCTGTATTTGTTACGATTCAAAGTGATATTGGAACAATCAAAAAAAAAAAAAGACAAAAACAATCTCCTTGGTCTAGTGCTAGTGAAAAGGGGATAGACTCCCTCATTGTCTGGCTGATACTGACTTTAGACCGCCCCGATGACTAATATATATATTTATATATATAATGATATTGTTAGGGAGTTCACATATGCTGCTTTTATTTATATATATATATATATTATATATATATACACACACACATACATGTATGTGTGTGTGTGTGTGTGTGTGTGTGTGTGTGTGTGTGTGTGATGAATATTGAGAAACTTTTTGGGTTGTACTGGACTAGGTAAGTTAAATGCATAAGAATACTAGGTCTAGCGCTAGTGAAAAGGGAATGGACTCCCTCACTGTCTGGCTGATAAGCCACCCATTTAGACTATTTTTTTTTACTTTACAGTTGGAATAAATCATAATATGGAGGGAAAAAGGATAGCCAAGCAAGAATTCTTGTGTCATGTGTACAAAGAGAAAAAAAAAAAGAAAAAGAAAAAAGAGATATCTGATTTTTGATCAGACACGGAATCACAAATGAAGCACCCAGAAAAAAAAAAAAAAAAAAAAAAAAAAAAATTTCCAAACTATTGCACGTAGAAGATAATGATTTATCAAAAAAAAAGAAGAAAAAGGATGTAATAATTATATTTCCTTAAGACTACATCAGCTCCAATCAAAAATAATTTGCTTTATGAAAAAGAAGAAAAAAGAAAAAAAAAAAAAAAAATAGTCCGAGTCACTTCAAACGTTACTCAACCATTAATTAAGCTAACTTATTTTCTACTTCAAAAGAAAAAGGGAAGGGTTAACAGTTTATGCAGGTCAGTTTTAATGAGTCCATATCCAAGAGGGGTCAACATGACAGGTCAAGAAATTAATGGATGTGTCTGTGTGTGTGTTAGTTGATCATGTGCTTGGCTTTCATTGGTTTGTTTGGTTTTACGGCATATCAAACTCAGTGGGTCATTTAATGCCGATTAAGTTTTGAAATAAATCAATTCTTAATGGATAATACAATTTTTTTTTTACACATCTTTCTATTTAACCTATAGATGGGATCCTAACAGGTACTACCACTTCGGGTCAGAGTGGACCAGGGAGCAATGGTGATGAAGGGGTGCTCCACATTCCCCAGATAAATGTTGCTCTGCATTCTAGGAGACTGTAAAAACAACCCTATTTTATTAAAGTAATTGGTTTGGTTTGTTTTACGGCATATCAACCTCGGTGGGTCATTTAATGCCGACAAAGTTTGGAAATAAATTCATTCTTAATGGACAATCAATTTAGTTTATGAACTCATGTTTTTCTATTTAACCCATAGATGGGACCCTAACAGGTACTACCATTCCGGGTCAGAGTGGACCAGGGAGCAATGGTGATGAAGGGGTGCTCCACATTCCCCAAACCTCCAAAACTGGAACCTCACCATCAAATAGAGTTTTAATGTCATTCCCAGGACATGTAGACCCTCAGCCACCGCCTTCTAGCACCCATATGATAAAAAGGGTTGGGGCTTGCCATAAGGGCAATAGAGTTGGGGCAATCATATAGGTACTAGGGCTTAACGTGACCAACCAACTGATCGGAGGGGGCCTCTCCAACTGCCCATCTAGCCTTAAGTAAGGGTCTAAGTGGAGTGTTGCAGGTCATGGACTGCTCATCCACCAAGACTCCATCCTTAAGTATCACAGGTCGCCACCCACAGCCAACAGGTGGCTTCATTTGGGGGCGTCTTATCACTCTGCAGAGATGCAGTCGGTGCATTCTAACGCCCCAGCCGACAGGGCGGGCTTTCATTGGACTAAACTTGACATAATACATCAGTGTGTATGAGTATTAACTTTTGAGCTTGAGTCACACGAATACATTACATTCATCCATTTTTATATAATTGAGACAAACGTAGAAATCATCTAAAGAACAAGAATTTGAGTATTTCTCTGAATTTTTGAGATGCAGCTTGATAATTTGGATTATTTGCATTGTTCAGACTATTGTCCTCATCTCTATTGTTATCTACACTATTTTTACACACAATGATTTTACTATGAAATGCATTGGACAATGATTTTTACTATGAAAATGCATTGGACAATGATTTTTTATGAAAATGCATTGGACAATGATTTTTACTATGAAAATGCATTGGACAATGATTTTACTATGAAATGCATTGGACAATGATTTTTACTATGAAAATGCATTGGACAATGATTTTTACTATGAAAATGCAATGGACAATGATTTTTACTATGAAAATGCAATGGACAATGATTTTTACTATGAAAATGCATTGGACAATGATTTTTACTATGAAAATGCATTGGACAATGATTACACTCCCTAGAATGAATTTGGTTGATTTCTAGAGGGAGATAATGGGAGTTAATTGTGGGTTTTAGCAAGGAATTCTAATTCTGAATTCAAATACAAAGGACCATCATCATCATCATGAGTAACATTAAATTCAACTTATTAACTCTGGCTAAAATGCCAATCCAATGAAATTAGATTAACTCCTTTATTCATATTAAATTCTATTAATTCAATTAATGGAAAATTCTCTTTCGAACAAAATAGAAATTTTGCACTTGGAGATCATCAATTAAACAATGACACATAGCGTAGTGGATATAGGCGTTGTTTTTAGACAG
>CM042178.1:4053546-4078546 GCA_023376005.1 Doryteuthis pealeii
TTTTATAATATATATATGATATTTATATTAATATATATTCTTATAATCTACCCCAGGGCGGGGACGAAAGGGGAGAGAGGGAAAAAAAAGGCTAATAAGTTGCAACCCATGTGTTAGAATATAGATATTTCATTGCACTCTGCCTTCCCTAAAACAGATTGCAACCCATGTTTGTATAGTTTAGTAAATATTAAATAAATTTCGATCTATACACAAATTTCTGAAAAAAATAAAGCCTAACAAAACATTTTAAAAGGCAGAAATGTTTTCTATGTTCAACCCCCCCACCCCCCCCCCAATTATATTAATAAGAACAAAAAAAATAAAATTATGTCGTTCCAATTGATGACGACGAGAAAAAAAAAAAAAAACCAAAGGGTAATAATGAAAAGTGTAATAATCTCAGAGATGAAAATCCTGAAATGATAAATCAAATCGATCAATAAAAAAAATAACTTGAATTTATGTTCTCTCTTGAAACTATTAATTGAATTCCAATTTAAAAACATCTCAAAGGATTTTGACTATGGGGGAAATTCATGTGCAAAATATCCAGGTGGGAGTAGAAGATAGAGACCTCGAGTCAATCAGAGAAAGACATGAATAGAAGCAGCCATGTAGTATATATACATAAACTCTGGGAATAGATCTCTTTCTTCTTTTCCTCAACCACATGATTCGAAGAGAAGAAAGGGAGGCAAACGGGATAGATGAAGCGTCGAGATGATTGAGAAATTTAAAAAATTCTTTTACTTATACGGACATAATTCTACCATCGATGTCACCCCACTGAAAGGAAAAAAAAAGAAAAAAAAAAAAAAAAAAAAAAAAAAAAAAAAAAAATTTTACCTAAAAAATAAAAAATCAAGGAACATTAACCCGAATTTTTTTAAAATGAATTTGCTTCAGTGTTGATACATTAATGAGATAAACAAAAATGCATTCAGTTATTTTATTTGAAAACTTACATTTTTTTCAGGTCAGTTAATCTTTGAACCATGGTATTGACGGCGTTAAATCACCAGATCAACCAAAACGTACATGGTTTCAAAGTGAAATACTTGAAAAAATATAAAAGTCTTTAAATAAAATAACTGATGAAATTATATCTTTATTCAGTAATATTATCCAACACTCGAAATTTTATTAATTCTCGGTTAATTCCTGATGGTTTACCGTTAGTTATCTTTCTTTCGGCCGGGGGTGGGCGAGTGGCGGGGGGGTAGGGGGTATTGCGAGAGCCGGGGTTGGGGTATGGGTGGGACAACGATTTATGGAAATTTATGTATGGTTAAAGTAGATTATAACCAGAGAGAGACGAGTGAGAGAGGAGAGAGGACGAAGGAGAGAGAGAAAGAGAGAGAGAAGATTATAAAAGAGGGAGAAAGAGCAAGGGGAAAGAGGCGGAGAAAGATAGGAAAAGAAGAAAAGAGAGAGAGGAGAAAGGAGAGAGAGCAAAAAAGATTAAAAAGAGATAGAAAGAGGGAGAGGCGAGAAGAGAGAGAGAATGATAAAGATAGAAAGAAGAGGAGAGGGGGAAAGGAAAGATAGAAAGAAGGAGAGGAGAGAGAAGAGGTGAGAGAGAGAAAGACGAGAAAAAGAGGAGAAAGAAAAGAGGGGAGAAAGAAAAAAAAAAAAAAAGAGGGAGAAAGGGGCGAGGAAAGAGAAAAGAGAAAAAAGAGAGAGACGGGAGGAAAGAAGAAAAGAGAAGGAGGGAGAGAAAGAAAAGAGATAAGAGAAAGAGAAAAAGGAAAGAAAGACGAAAGAGAAAGAGGAGAAACAGAGAAAAGAGGAAAGAGGCGGAAAGAGGAGACAAGAGAAATAGAGAAAAGAGAGAGAGAAAGAAATGAGAGAAAGAAGAGAAAAGAAGAGAGAGAGAGAGGAAAGAGAGAGGAAAAGAGAGAGAAAGAAGGGGGAAAGAAGGGAAAGAGAGAGGAGACGAGAGAAAAGAGAGAGAGAAAAGAGAGGAAAGAGAGAAGAGGAAAAGAGGAGAAAGAGAGAGAGAAAAGAGAGAAAGAGGAGAGAGAAAGAGAGAAAGACGAGAGAGAGAAAGAGGAGAGAAAGAGAAGGAAGAAAAGAGGAGAGAGAATGGAGAGAGAGAAAGAGACACTCTCTCAAGGCCAAAAATATCTGCATAGTTCAAAATGGTGGGGCTGGCCAGCACAAAATTGGACATGGGTTGAAAAATGGATCTTTTTAAAGATGCAACGCAATGCCCTCTGTTGAACCAACGAAATAACTTAGATAAGAAAAACTTTAGAAGAGAAATGAATAAACCTTGTTAACCAACCAAGGATTAAATTTTTCTCTTTTTTTTTTTCTTTTATTTTTTTTCTTCTAAATATAATTCGATGAAAGCCAAGTAAATTTTTTGAAAGAAAAACAAAAATAATGATTTTTGTTTTTTTCATCCTCCACCCACTCCCACCAACGGACACAATGTCGTTTAGGATTCCACCATTCAACGCAGATTCACCCGGTCGCACTCTAGCCACACCACTCAGCAGACAAGAACGTGCCCCAGCTACCGACCGTCTGTGAAAAACGAAAATATGAACCAGCGATGTTTCAGGCCACTCACATCGAAGAGACATGTAAGACCACACATCTCAGCCCCACTCGCCTGTCTCAGCACCCATATAGATTTCTAATCAAAAGCAAGAGTATCGTAATAATACTCGACAGGAGTTTACTCTATCCAGTAGATAAGGTCAGTTAGGGCTTTTAGCTCACATTAATAAGGTTAGAATACGCCATGTAACTAGTGGTTGTCCCAGGCGCCAATCACTATAGGTGCTTAGGCCTTGACGGGGACGCCAGCCAATTGATCAGAGGGGTCTTCTCCACACTGACCGACCACCCCGCCGTCTACAGCCCAAGAAACGGGCCCAAAGTGCGAGTAATATTCGCAGAGTCCATGCGGAACTGCTCATCCACTGGGCATCTAATCCTTAAGCATTCACGGGTCTGCCACCCACACGCCAACAGGGTGCGCCCCAGAGGGGTGCATCGTGTATTGGTTGCATTCTAACGCCCCCACTGTCCGGCACCCACACTCACAAACTCCAGATCCGCCAAAAGCCATGCCTAACACCCGATCTAACCAGAATACGACGAGATTAGTGCACTAGTACATATGAGACGGTGCTTCAACCAGCGAATCAATACATTAATACAGCCAACTCAAGCGGGCACATTGCCAGTGACCCTTGCTAAGGAGTCCTTCAATAAAGAAAAAATTGATGAATTGATTATGAAGCAGAGAAGAGTGAAGGGAGAAAGAGAGAGAGACAGAATCTTCGGGAGGCTTGCCATAGGAAGGGAAATTAGGGTTGGAACAGGCAAGCATTTATAAGGTGTTAGGGCTTGACCATAACCAACCCAATTGATCGGAGGGGGCCTCTCCGAGCACCCGGTCTAGCCCAGGCATGCGTAGGATCTACATTCCAACGCATTCACCCGGCAGATGGCCAACAGTGCACCAGCACCCCAGACGTACTGTAAGCAAGCCAAACCTAATGAACAGCCAGTCAGATACTCAGCCATCAACTCATGCAAGAGACGCACTTTCTCTTGCTGTCACTGGCATGGGCCATGTCATGACAGGAAAGCCCAGCGAGGATGGACCTAACGGCCGCATTCTCCCACAAGACCATAACTAGATACAGTGAATTAAGAAAAAGCATTTCTTTAAAGCCTTCTAGCATGTAAAATTTATAAGAGCCCAAGATGTGGCGACCGGGCCTGAACTCGCTGCGGCGTATAAACTTATTTTGCAACTCTCAAAACCCCTCTCTTTCATTCTAAGAGAGAAGAGGAATAGAACCACATCAACACACCATAACAACGGAACACGAACAAACGTAATCTCAAGATACAGAAGGACGACGAGAGAGCAGACGAGAGGGAGGGGGAAACGCAACAAGAGGACCATGTGAATTACAGAGATGGGTCAGTTTTTGACATTAATCGAATTACAACTATTTAGAACCAAGTTAAAATGGATACATTTCATTTTTCCAAACATAACTCAATCCCTAAACTAAGGAATTCATTTAGTTTAACTTTTGTGTTATTAAAACCGAACAGTAAAAAAGCCTTTAGGAGACAAACATTAATTCACTCAGCTTAGTTAATCTATCTATCTATACATATAAAAGGGCAGTTGTAAACGCGAATCTGCTTCTATATCTGGAAAGGAAACTTCAAAAATAAAACAATTGGCCGTCATCACAAACGTAAATATATATACGACATTAAATCAATCACCAGCGGGCCTTGCCGGGTTTTTTGACAGCAAAAATAATAGAGAATTTGAATTTATATTCATGAATGATAACTGAAAAATAAAATCTAAACGTAATCAAACTGCATATGGATTCTTTGCTTTACTCATTTAATATTTTAGATAGTAGACATTAAATTTTTTGCTTCAGAGTAGCTGGATCAACCTGCAAGGTCTATTTTTTTATATAGGGTATTTAAATGGCACCCAACGAGGATTCAATCAACGATTCATGTGAAATAAGGATCTGCGGGACTAACTTAAAAAAATCCCCCTCTACCCAGCGACGCCGGGTAGCCACTGCTAGTATATATATATATGTCCCAACTGTTGTAAAACAAAACAAATATCTCAGTGGATTGGAGTGATTAAGATGCTTCTTAAGTGATTTAATTATTTAAATTATCTTTTTCTCTCTGCCCCTTTTTTCCCTGCCCAGCTGGAAAGAAGTAAGACCCCTCCCCATTGGAGAAGGGTCTTACCCTTCTGCAGTGGTGCAGTTGTATTCTAAAGCCCTAGTCAACAGGGTTGGAATGACAGTTTGTAACTCAAAAAACTTGTAAGTTGGAGTATTTGTAAGTCAAGGTACCCCTGTATATACTAGGAAGGCTAAAGAAATAGGGGAAACCTAGGGATCAAAACAACAAAGATGGGTACTATTCGCAGAGTTCCGTCCTGGCCTCCTGCCTTTAAAAACGCTAGGCGGTGATAGGTCAAAAAACAAACCCACCTATGAATGAAGTCCCTAGCTGAAGTGGTGCCTGCTGTATATGAAAAAATAATTTGTCGATTGGAGGTGTTTTTATCGATAAATTTTTTTTTTTTTTTTAGTGGTTTGAAGGCGTTAAAAGTAAGCCATATTTTTAAAAGGTTAAAATATTTACATTTACTTGTCGAAAAAAAAGAATGGAGGTGGTAAAATATTACATCAACTTTTTGGGAAAAGCCTTCAGCGCTGTTTTTTATTTTTTTTTTTATATTTTAAAAAATATGGCTTACTTTTAACGCCTTCAAACCACTAAATAAAAAATAAAAATTTTAAAATTTTTTTAAAATGTCGATAAAAACGCCTTCAATCAACAAATTATTTTTTCATAGACAGCAGACACCGCTTCAGTTAGGAACTTCATTCATAGGTGGGTTTGTTTTTTGACCTATCACCGCCTAGCGTTTTTTTAAGGCAGAGACGGAACTCTGCGAATAGTACCCAAAGATGGAGATCCCAGTTTGAACGCATCCCTGAAATAACAGTAAAATACTTTAATAAAATCTCTTTGCATTTCAAAAGTTTCCAGCGTTTTATTTAGAAATCTTTTTCTTTTATTTATCTATTTCTTTTCTTTTTTTTTTTTGTTAAATTGCAGGAACCTAATAGACGTAGAGAGTATGATTGATGGTGATATTTGCTGTAAGTGTTAACACTGGATTTGTTGCATTGTTATTGATTGTGAAATGAAACGGGAATTTAGAGAAAACAAGGATGGAGAAATATGTTCTCTCGGTACGTAATATTAATCAATAAATAAATGATGATTTGCCATGGGATTTGCATGTGGCGGGGGGGGTAAAGGGAGAGAGAGAGAGGGGGAGAGAAGAAGGTAAAAAAAAAAGAAGCTATGAAATAAAAAGGAGGTGGGTAGAGAGGGTAATAGCGGGTAATAGACCGACTAGGTACCACAACCTGATTTTCCGTGGATTGCATTTGCGGAGAGAGGGAAGAGAGAGAGGGGAGAGAGAGAGAGAGGGAGAGAGAGGGAGGAGAGGAGAGAGAAGGAAGTGGAGGAGGGGGGGAGAAAGGGAGAGAGGGAAGAAAGAGAGAGAGGAGGAGGGAGAAAGAAGAGTGAGAGAAAGGGAGGAGGAGGGAGAGAGAGAGAGAAGGAGAGAAAGGGAGGAAAGGAAGAAGAGAGAGAGAAAAGGGAGAGAAGGAGGGAGAAAGAAGAGAAAGGGAGAAGGAGGGAAAAGAGAGAGAGAGAAAGGGAGAGGAGGGAGAGAGAGAGAGAGAGAAAGGAGAGAAAGAGAGAGAGAGAAGAAAGGGGGAGAAGGAGGGAGAAAAGAGAGGGAGGAGAGGAAAAGAGAGAGAGGAGAAATAGAAAGAAGAGAGAGGAGAAATAGAAAGAGAGAGAGGAGAAATAGAAAGAGAGAGAAGAGAAATAGAAAGAGAGAGAGGAGAAATAGAAAGAGAGAGAGGAGAAATAGAAGAGAAAGAGAGAGAGGAGAAATAGAAAGAGAGAGAGAGGAAATAGAAAGAGAGAGAGAGGAGAAATAGAGAGAGGGAGAGAGAGGGAGGAGGAGGGAGGGAGAGAGATAAATAGAAAGAGAGGGAGGAGAAAGAGGGGGGGGAAGAGAAAAGGTTAAAAAACGAGGCTATGAAAAAAAAAGATAATGGAAGAAAGTAAAATATAATGAGAGAGGGGGGAGAGAGGAAGGGGGTGTATATGGGGGGAGGGAGACTTGAAGAAAGGAGAAAGGAGGCTGTGCGGGGGGGGAGAAAAGTGAACGAAAAAGGGGAATAGGAGGAGGTGGGTAATAAAGGGTTTAGCTCAGTCGATAGAGCGTCCGACTAGGAATCACAACCTGATGATTTGCCATGTGTGGGGGGGGGGGAGAAAGATATGGATGTGGAGAGAGAGAGAGAGAGAGAGAGAAGAGCAAAAAAACAGAGAGAGGGGTATGATGAGGTTGTTGAAAGACCTAAAATTCAATTTGTTCAACTAATTTTGATATCTTCGACTTGTGTAGAGAATATTCACTGAAGTATCGAACCTTTTTCTAAGATATGGAAGAAGAAGAAGAAAAAAAAAAACAGTCAAAATATATGGAAGGTGCAGAGTTTACTAAACAGTTAATAGCCCAAAAAATCTTGAACAACATCTTGGGACAATCATATAGGTGCTAGGGCTTGACATAAGCAGCCGATTGATTGGAGGAGACCTCTTTGATCTAAGTCTCGCCAAAGTAGAGGCCAAAAACAACAACAACAACATATACCAGTTGTACTGTATATGGAGGCGCGTGGTCTAATGGTTAGAGTGGTAGGTAATGGACTTGTCGACCAGAGTTCAATTCTTGGACGAAGCTGTTTGTATAACACATAGTGCTAATATCCTTGGGAAAGGTATGAATCCAATTCTCCCTCCAGCTATGGGTAAATAGCAGGGCAGACTGGGCTCTTTAACCATGGCTAGGTAACTAGTATAGAAGGAAAACTCTGAATTCAAACCTGTTAAAACTCCGCTTAAAAAAATTGACCTTATGCCGCATCCTGCTCGTGCGGAGGGGTTGGTAAATATATATTTAACCATTTTCAAAGAAAATTCGACCTTCATCAGAGTAAATCCTTATTTGAATACTCTGATGGTCGAATTTTCTTTGTGTGCGGAACATTTCTACATTTTTTCTATTATTATTATTTCATTTCATTTGGTTATTTAAAAATAATAATAGTTTGAATAATGTACACATGGATAAACTCCTGACCGAAACACGTGTAAGTAAAATTGATTAAAATATCCTATTTTATCCATTCTATACTTTCTTTCCTTTATTCATTTTTTCAACATATATATATATATATATATATATATACACACACATACACATTAAATATCACCGGATCTTGCTTTTTGTGCCAAAATTATGAGGATCCGATTTATATTTGAAGATATCTAAAAATTGAAATATACATAAAAATAGCATTGAAATTTTACTTTAAAATGTCCAGCATTTGTAAATCTCAAAAGGAAATAAATCAATAAACCAGGGTTTTTTGCACCTGACCCCACCCACCTCTACCCAGGTGACATTGGGTAGCTGCTTCTAGTAAAAAAAAAATAAAGTGAGAAATAAAGAGAATAAAAATGTGTAATCCAATTGTGATCTTTCCTTTCAGAACAATAGGAATTCAATCATAGATTTGAAAGAATGGAGTATGAGAAGCTTTAGGAAAAAAGGTGTTAATATAAGAAATTAGATCTTGGATTTAACAAATCACAAGAATCAAATCTATGAACCAGATCTATAATTTATGGATCAGATTTTGTATGCTAAGAATTCAGATATCAATTGTAAATAGGTTACAATCTTTATTATTCTTGCGGATCATTCTAATCTAAATTAACCCACCCCCCTCACCCATACCAATCATGTTTAGTAGTAGTAGTAATAGTATTGTAACGTGATTATGGAGGTCCTGAGTTTTGGCAGACGGCTATAGAAAGAGAGGAAGAAGAAATAAGAGAAAGTAAACGTTTTAAAAAAAGGACCCAAAGTAATGGACCCAAAACGGGTTGTCGGGAATTTGACTGAATGGAGAATTGAAAGCTGAAGAATAATCAAGGTTCCAATTACCGTCGAACTGGGAAGACAAGGCAAGGCAACAAACGATTGTAACTCAAATACAAACTCGAATGCTACAAAGTCCACTGCAAAATGACAAAGTATATATAAGACTCCACAATGTCATTCAAATCAAGCAGCCAATCAGAACTCAAGGAGTGGAATGACCCAAATCACCCAGATTCATGAATGGATCATTCTTGATTCCTATTTATACCAGCTGTCTTGGACACTGCTTGAGTTGGACTTAGTAAGGTGTTGTTATTAAAACCAACAGTAGACTAACTGACTTCAATAAAAGCCAACTGGAAGTTTTGGGTGTTGACCAGAACCGAAAGTCATGTGGTGATGAGGATCGACAAACAAGATCGGGCTTTTTTTTTTTTTTGCTTTCCGGGGCATAGAGTACGGACGGGCCTCTGGTCCCTAGTGTGGGATTACAGTAATTTAACGGTGTCCTCTCTCTCTCTTTGCCTTTCCTCCTTTCCGAAACAACCCACGAGACGAGCCCGAAAATAAAAGCTAAGCACTTGTGACGATATATCTCACGCGTTTTTTATCTTTTTTATCGACAAGACGACCGCTGTGTAACAAATACCTTTTTAGTGCCGTGAATTTGGAGGCACGTTGACAAGCCCCGCTATACAACAGTATTATTTTGTTAAGCAAGTAAAAATATTATTATTATTATTCACTCCTTTTGAGTTTATCACACCAGCGTTAGCTGATGGTCTTTCACTGGAGTCTAAGTGACAGCAAGTCTCCTCAGGTCTCCAGGACTCTTCTGAGTATTCTGGCAGATTGCAACATTGCAGTATTTGTTATGTTTTAGGATCGCCGCATTTATGTTTGCGCGGGAAGTTCGAAAAGACAAAGAAAAATTGAACTGAGAAGACAATGGATAAGGTAGACAGAGGGTCTGGTGTGACAAAGGACTTCCTCTATACAAGCGGAAAATTGAACAAAGAGACTGGAAAGGGAAGTAAGGACTTCCGGCTGAGGGACAAAGAGAAAGATTAAAATGCGTGGGCGGTCATCAATACTTAAGCGGTCGTCAGTCAGCCCAGAGACAGTCAGGAGAGAGACAGCGGACCGACGCGGTCACACACCAACACGGCTAAGGGCGGTGAGACGTCACCAGCTTCCCCAACACTATTCATCCCAGCAGTAGTAGTTCCCATTGTCAACGCCGCCACTCGCCATCCACCACGTACAGCCGAGATAAGATAAATAAAGTCAAATCTCCTACTACATAGAGCATGCCTTGTGATTTCATTTAAGCGACCACTAGATACATCGTCTAGGGGTTAGAAACGATCTCCGCTGTATACCAGCAACGTATACGATTCAGAGTAGCAAAGAAGAGCTATGTAACATATTCTGGATGGGCCCGATTCTTCCTCTGATTTCCAGATTTCCCAATCTTTTTGGGACCGTTCCAAGTGCACCAACTACAATTGATATCACTTTGACTTTCATATTCCATAACTTTTTCAGTTCTCTGGCAAGGTCCAAGTATTTGTCCATCTTTTCGTTTTCCTTCAGCTTCACCCTGTGATCTGCTGGAATGGCAAATCCACCTGTTATTATTATAGTCATCCACAGACCCCGTGTTTTGACATATCACGTCTCTTCAGTGTGGCTAGACATTTGCATATTCAATGATAAATACACACAACTGTATATAGGTAAAGTGAGGAATTGAATAAAATCGTGGTGCTCTGCCTCAGACACCGAAAACAATCTCCTTGGTCTAGTGCTAATGAAGAGGAGATAGATTTCCTCGCTGTCGGCTGTGTGGTAAAGTAAGGAGCTGATGGTAGGTGTGGTGCTCCACCTCAGATGCAAAAACAATCTCCTTCGTCTAGCGGTAGTGAAAAAGGGATAGACTCCCTCGCTCTCTGGCTGATACCGACTTTAGGCCATCCCGATGACTTTAGTTTGTTTTTTTACTTATCTTAACTCTAAAAAAATATGTATTCTTTCTTTTTCAATTTCTCTTTCTTTCCAAATTATTCTCTCTTCTCTTTCTTTTTTCCTCTCTCACTACAACTTTCTATACTTCAGTCTTCCCCTTCTCTCTATCACTTTATATTCTATCTCTCTTTTTTAATTTCTTTTTACTTCCAACTCTCTATTCCCTTTCTTATTTACTTGTACCCATTAACAAACAGAAGATTCATGCATAAATAATAATATTTCTTCTCGTTAATTAGTAACATAAGAAAATATATTTTAAACCTAATTTTGGCAATAATTGTGTCAGAATGTCTTTTTAGCAATTATTATCGACTTTAGGCCGCCCGGACGACTTTATTTTCAGTAATATCAATAGACTCAGTAGAATTTCAATATATTATTTGCCTTTTTAATTTTTGTGTGTTTTACACTTGAAAATCTGCTTTTGAGTTTAAAATATCAAAATGTAGGCGGTGAGGAAAAAGTATTGATAAAATGAAAATATGTTTATCTATTAAAAGGAAGCCATTTTGTTAGATAATTATTCCCAAACACTGCGACAGCCAATTAACTCAAAGGATTTTTACTTCTTTTATTTATGAATAAATGATGATATCTAATTATCTCTCTAAGTCCAGGTGTTGATATACTCAATAGATATTGTGTATGTATAAAAATATACATGAACTGCGTATACATTAAAGAGAGAGAGAGTAAACCCAGTGTGTGTGTGTGTGTGTTACACATCAATAATAGAATTGGAACAAAATTCCTGTCGGATACAAAATAGTATTTATTTAACCAATAAAGACATGTAAATAGAGAAATATAAACAAAACTTCATTAGTTAGTGTCTCTAAAATGTTTAAAATAGTCTCCCTTATGGTCCACACATCTTTGCCAATGTTCTGGAAGTTGTTTTATGCCGTTTGAATAGAATTCAACAGGTTTTGAAGAGAACCAGTCTTCCAAATCACTGTTATATTCTTCAGCGGACTGATATATTCAATAATATTGTGTATGTATAAAAATATACATGAACTGTGTATACATTAAAGAGAGAGAGGAGTAAACCTAGCTGTGTGTTTGTTTGTTTTGTTTTACGGCATATCATGAGACATTTAATGCATGCAAAATTTTGCAAGACTTGTAGCGATAGTTTGGGAAAAAAAAATTTTTTACACTCAATTTTTTTGTAAACAAATTTTCTATTTCACCCAAAGATAAGTAGAGTATTGCATGTCATGGACAGATCTCCATCATCAGATTCCGTCCTTAAGCTCATGGGTTGCAACCCACAGCCAACAGGTAGCTCCATTTGGGGGGGGGTCTTACCCCTCCACAGATGTGCAGTTGGTGTATTTTAAAGCCCCAGCCAACAGTTGGATTTAAAGGGTATTAAGTTGGTTGGAAGTCCTGTAGAAGTGATGGAGAGTCCATTAAGGAATGTCACTTACTTATGACATGCTGGGGGGCAAAGCCACCCACATAAAATGTATAGACGTAAATGTCTAACCTATGTCTACTGCTTACTGTTCCGGGAAAAAGAGGATTCAAACTTGGTGCTTCCCTGATTAAATACTCATCACCCCTAGCAGTCAAAACCTGAAAACACGGGAAGATAACTCTTCCAGACTAAGCAGGAGCAGAGACAATTGCTACACCAATAAAGTTTTGAATTAAATTCATTTTTAATGGATACTCAATTTTTTTTATAAACACAATTTTTATTTCATCATAGATGGGACCCTAACAGGTACTACCACTCCGGGTCAGAGTGGACCAGGGACCAATGGTGTGAAGGGGTGCTCCACATTCCCTAGACTTCCAGAACTGGAACCTCACCATGGTTAGAGTTGTACAAAATGGACTCGTCGACCAAGCTTAATTCCTGGACGAAGCTGTTTGAATTTCACATGGCGCTGATACCCTTGATAAAATCCAATTCTTCTTCCAGCTATGGGCAAATAGTAGGGCAGACTGGGCTCTTTAACCATGGTTAGGTAACCAGTCTAGGAGAAGGAAAACTCTGAATTCAAACCTGTTTAACTCCACTTAATATTGAAAAAAAAAAAAAAAAAAAAAAAAAAAGAAATTACAGTTATTCGCCCATTTCATTCATAACAAAGATGGGGGAAGGGAGGAGAAAGAAAAAAGAAGAGGAAAAAAAAAAAAAGAAGAAAAAAAAGTATAAAAAACTTAAGCACATACATTTCTGATATTCGTCTCTGAAGATAAAGTTTTCTTTGAAATCGATAAGACAAAAATAACATCTTTTTGTTTTTATTTTTATACGCCTTCAAATCATTAATATATTTTAAAAAATTGTATTCGCTTTACTAACTCCCTTTTGCCTAATCTCAATTATCTACCCAGAGCTGAATGGGTGACCCAATTGGACACGTTTTGTCTGGTATATATATATATATAATATAGCCATCTATAGACAACTTGGTGTCTTATAGCTTTTACAACGAGGAATATATTCACAAGAGAAAGAAAAATCAATTACACCCTGTCACTGACCATATATATATATATATATATATATATTATATATATATATATATATAGTTTATTAGCAGTACTGAATTTAAAAAGGACGCATATATGCATGTTGTAAAATAAATTGTTTTGTTTTTTCTTAAAAAGAAAAGTAAGGTACCCTAGTTAGATTTAAATCAGAAATGATTTTTTTTTTCGATCAATGCTCCTCAGAGAAAAAATTACATTGAAAGATGGTAATGTAGTTTTGTTTTTGTTTTGTTGATAGTCAGAAAGCATGAGAAAAAGGGATTTATTTTTTCTCAATAAGACTTGTAAAACTACGAGCATTGAGCGAAAAAAGAAAATCATTCTGATTTTAAATCTAACTAGGGTGCATATGCTTTTATGCGTAATGTGTGTGTGTTGTGTGTGTGTGTGTGTGTGTGTTTAAACAAGATAAACTTTGCTGACCATTTAGATGCCCATATTGTCATTTATAAATCAGCATATCATGTGTGTGCATATTAGGGTAGGTTGATTTTTGAACTGTAATATCTCCCATGTGGCGAAAGTTTCTGTTAGGGAGAGTTATCTAATGATTTGACCGGATATACTCACTAACAAGCAGTGAGAAAAAACAAACAAGGACTTGGCTGCATGTGATGAACACATCACACGATACATAGTTGAACTCTATCCAAACTCATCCTACTGTATTCCCAGTCAGTGAGAATAAATCAAACAAATATTGTTATATGTTAAACATATTTCACTGGTTTTTTTATCATTTGTTATTCCTACATCTTGTTGAACTCTATCCAAACTCACCCTACTTTATTCCCAGTCAGTGAGAATAAATCAAACAAATATTGTTATATGTTAAACATATTTTGTTATTCCTACATCTTGGGCTATAGCAGTTTCAAATTAACAAAGAATTACCCCCACAAAATATTTTTCTTCAAAACTGCCTTCATCTGAGGAAATAGATTTCAATCTTTTAAACTGTTATCACTGTTACAGTTTACTTATAAGTTAAAAAGCAGTATATCAGAGGTGGCGTTGGTAGGGGGGCATATTTTCAATTTGAATTCTAGTTATTGTTATTCATTTCGCATAAAATGACAATCTTTTCTGGGTAATTTTCACATTTAGTTGTAAAAATTCCTAACAAATACGGCAATTAGAGTAACCTCCTTTGACTTTCACTTTGAACTAAGCTGGTAGCTATTTTGAAAGTCTCCGTGCGAAATACTCAAATCTTAGAAACTTTTTCGAAAAAAAAAATACAACTGCATGCTTTAACACAAAAATATCATAAAATATGTTCTTAATAACAATTAAGTTCATTTCAGATAATGCGCACACACAATTTTATGCTAGGAATTTTAACAACTAAAGGTGAAAATTACCCTTTCCTGTTTTAAATATTGAAATTGCTAAATTTTCGAACCAATTTCTAGGCTAAATGTTGCAAAAAGGATTTTTGGTGCATTTTAGTAGACGATCTTTAATGCTATTTCCTCAAACAATGATGCAAGTAAGAGATCTAGTTTTTGGTATCAGTATTCAATTTTATGATAACGAGGATTTTGGTGCATTTTAGTAGATGATCTTTGATGCTATTTCCTCAAACAATGGTGCAAGTAAGTGTTATAGGTGATATAACCTATAGACAATAATGGAATGCGCCGACGGCTACTAAAAGTAATAGCAGCAATTGTGGCTTGAGTTGAAGCAAATGCGAGTCAGCTCGTAACTATATTGGTCGCACGCAATCTCCTCTTTCTTTGCTGTAAATTTCTACTCTTTTGTTCAATACATTTGTCTACATTGTTACCAAGTCGTTTGTCTTATTTTGACCCCTTAAAACCCCACAACAGTAAGAGATTTAGTTTTTGGTATCAGTATTCATCATATCAACACACAACTTTTAATGTCTGAGAGAATTTAATATTTCTTAAAAAGTGAAAAATCAACCTACCCTAATGTTCACCTCTAATGTATTGCATTTTAGTAGACGATCTTTGATGCTATTTCCTCAAACAATGGTGCAAGTAAGAAATCTAGTTTTTTGTATCAGTATTTATTATACCAACACACAACTTTTAATGTCTTGAGAATTTAATATTTAAAAAAAAAAAGTCAAAAATCAACCTACCCTAGAGCATGTGTGCATATGACAAATGTTTGTAGACGACTACTATTTGGTTAACTAATAACTTAAGTACTCATTACATAGACAACTATTTTTTTTTTCTTCTTTCATCCAACTTTTATAGTCGAGGCGTACATGGCATAAACAGTTAGTCATAAGAAAAAACACCCATATGCAAGATTTTTTTTAATGTTTTTCATTCCCATATTTTAAAGTTTCATCATAATAGTAGGTGTCCCTGATTATATTGCCATGACAACCATATAGACAATTTTTTTTTTTTCTAAAATTTAAAATGATTATTTGCAAATAATTATCTGATGAAACCTTGAAATATATAAATAATCGACCAAATTTGGGTTTATGTGTCACTTTTTTTTCTTTTATTTCTGTTGATCATTTTACACATATTTAATTAAAATATTTGATTAAAAAAAAAAAAAGTGAATAAAAAATGTGTGAAACTTGAAATATCATGGGCTATTCGCAGAATTGCATCTTGGCCTCATCCCTTAAAAAACGCTAGGCGGTGATACCTGAAAAAACAACTCTGAATTTGTAACTGATTGTGGGAAATAAATATATTAAAATAAGATAAAAATACCAAAAAAAATGTTTTGACTTTTTTTTTTTTTGTAATTGATAGTCGAAAAGAATTTAAAAATCAAATCAAATGAAAATACCGAAAAAAAAAAAAAAAAAAATTTTTTTATCGGATTGAAGAAGTTTTTATCGACAAATTATTTTTTTTTAAGTGGTTTTGAAGGCGTTAAAAGTAAGCCATATTTTTATCGACAACTAAATGTAAATATTTAGCCCTCTCCCTTAAAATATTTTAAAGAGGGGGAGGGTTAAAATATTTACATTTACTTGTCGAAAAAAGACTGGAGAGGGTAAAATATTGCATTAACTTTTTGGGAAACACACTATAAGTGCTGGTTGTTTTTTTCAGCAGGCACCGCTTCAGCTAGGGATTTCAATCGTAGGATGGGTTGTTTTTTTCAGCTATCACTGCCTAGTGCTTTTTAAGGCAAGAGCCCGGGACCCAATTCTGCGAATAGCCCCATATCATACTCAGAATCCATGTTATACGGGTCGTTCTGGAAGTTTGGTTTTATTGTTTTAAGGCATATCAACCTCAGTGGGTCATTTAATGTCGATAAAGTTTTCAAATAAATCAATTCTTAATGGATAATACGATTTTTTTATAAATACATTTTTCTATTTAACCCATAGATGAGGCCCTAACAGGTAATACCACTCCGGGTCTGAGTGGACCAGGGAGCAATGGTGATGAAGGGGTGCTCCACATTCCCCAAACCTCCAAAACTGGAACCTCACCATCAGATAGAGTTTAACGTCATTCCCAGGACATGAAGACCCTCAGCCACCGCCTTCTAGCACCCATATGATAAAAAGGGCTTGGGGCTTGCCATAAGGGCAATAGGGCTTGGGGATATCATATAGGGAGCACACATTGACCTATTTGTCGGGTTTTCACTAATAAAACGAAAAACCTACCTGAGTTTGAGCGGTCATTTCTGCTTTGACCAACTGTGTTTACAATTGCGCACATGCACACAACATGTGGGTGTTGTATCACAGACACCTGAAGAAACTGAAGACATTCCGCACCAACTGCCTCCAATGCATACTGGGCGTAGAGTGGCGGCACAAAATCCCCCACTTAGAAATTCGTAGCAGAGCACACATTGGTTTGGTTTGGTTTATGGCATATCAACCTCAGTGGGTCATTTAATATTTTTAAATAAATTCATTTTTAATGGATACTCAATTAAAAAAAAAAAAAAAAAAAAAAAAATTTTTCTATTTAATCCATAGATGGGGGCCCTAATAGGTACTACCACTCCGGGTCAGAGTGGATCAGGCAGCACCCATATGATAAAACTGCCTCTAATTCATACTGGGCGTAAAGTAGTGGCACAAAATCCTCCCCACTTCGTAGAAATTCGTAGCCGAACATGCATTGGCCCAATTGTAGACTTTTCATTAATAAAACGAAAACCTA
Source organism: Doryteuthis pealeii (assembly GCA_023376005.1). Taxonomy (NCBI): domain Eukaryota; kingdom Metazoa; phylum Mollusca; class Cephalopoda; order Myopsida; family Loliginidae; genus Doryteuthis; species Doryteuthis pealeii. The sequence goes on from CM042178.1 coordinate 4,070,800, forward strand.
CCTGAGTTTGAGCGGCCATTTTGGCTTTGACCAACTGTTTTTCCAATTGCAACCGTTCCTTGGCTGCTTGTTTAATAATAGATTCTAACTCTTCCTGTTCCTCATATAAATGGAGGTTCTACAAAGAAAATAAGAGAATAAAACAATAAGGAAAAAAAAAGAAACAAGAGATCATGTTCATTTGACAAATAAAATATGTGCAAAGTAATTTTTGTTTTAGTTGAAGTCGGGATTTACAGACAAAATAAAAAAAAATAAAATAAATAAATAAATAAAAATAAATAAAAATAAATGTCAGCAAGTTTTTGCTTCCTGGAAAGAATTTCTAAAATAAGAATTTTGAGAATGAAAACAAGAACCAAATGGACAGCCACTAGCAACAACTTCAGTTTCGGAGATCTTCCATAAATGAGATTTTTATCTTGAAATATTAAGAATAAATCAAGCACACAAGCCCACACAAGCACCCCCCCCACACACACACAGAGCGAGAGAGAGTTTGGAAGGCATAAGACAGAACCAAATGGACAGCCACTAGCAACAACTTCAGTTTCGGAGATCTTCTGTAGAAGAGATTTTTATCTTGAAATATTAAGAATCATTAAAAAAAATTACAGGTTAACAAACAACACCATAGTTACCTTATTTTTATTTACACTTGCATTGTGATAGCCTTCAAAACCAACCATCAAACCAATATAATCACAATGCTTCAAGCAAATTATAAAACTCTTTTTAAAAATAGGTTTGTTTAAAACTGTATAATGCCATTAATATCCGACTCTTTGTGAGTCTCTCATGTCAGTTGCAACTGGTGTTCAAGAGAGATGGCCAGAGACAATGACACACGGGAAAAGACAGTTGGCCAGAGACAATGACACACCAGTGACAATGACACACGGGAAAAGAGAGATGGCCAGAGACAATGACACACGGGAAAAGACAGTTGGCCAGAGACAATGACACACGGGAAAAGAGAGATGGCCAGAGACAATGACACATGGGAAAAGACAGTTGGCCAGAGTTGGCCAGAGACAATGACACACGGGAAAAGAGAGATGGCCAGAGACAATGACACACGGGAAAAGAGAGATGGCCAGAGACAATGACACACGGGAAAAGACAGTTGGCCAGAGACAATGACACACGGGAAAAGAGAGATGGCCAGAGACAATGACACATGGGAAAAGACAGTTGGCCAGAGACAATGACACACACACACGGGAAAAGAGAGATGGCCAGAGACAATGACACACGGGAAAAGACAGTTGGCCAGAGACAATGACACACGGGAAAAGAGAGATGACAATGACACACGGGAAAGAGAGATGGCCAGAGACAATGACACACGGGAAAAGAGTTGGCCAGAGACAATGACACACGGGAAAAGAGAGGCCAGAGACAATGACACACGGGAAAGAGAGTTGGCTAGAGACAATGACAATGACACACCCAGAGTCAGCCAGAGACAATGACACAAGAGTATAGAAAAAAAAGTGGATATGTGGTTAGAAAGTGCAGGCTACCTCCAGCAAGGATGGAAACCCGGTTGATTTATCATCAGTCAGGTTCTTACCACTTGGCTATCATCATCACCTACAGACTATGAAGAGAATTTTAACTGATAAATATGTGTGAATATATGTAAATATAATATTATAGGGGAGCATTACCTCTTTAAGCTTAGTTGGTGGTTGTCAGCGAAAATCCCCTCCAAAGTACTCTAATTACCAGGGGTGGGGAGAATATATAGTCATATATATATATATATATATATATATATATATATATATATGAAGAGAAATGGAAGTGAATCCAACGGTATGTAGTATAGTGAGAAATTTGAAAACACCCAGGTTTAAAATAAATGAGTGGTAAGTTTATTAGCCGACGCTGCAGAGTTTCGATCTGTTGAGTAGATCCTTTTAAGGGCTTTTGTTAATATAAGGAAGAGTAAAAAACTTTTTATCACAGAATAATGAGGAGACTGTGATAGTCCTTGTTTATCATTCTGTTCAAAGAGGTTTAGAAAGGGAATTAACGTTCTTAGAATAATTTGAAAATTGAGAAACGCTGGAAAGATAGACGGTTTGATATATAACATCAAGTATTCTTCTTATATGGTGTGTGTGTGCATATATATCGAAAAATGACATTGAGCAATTTTCTAGGTGTTGTGTGTGTAAGTGTAATATATATATTATTACAGTGTGTATTGAAATAACCTACTCGAGTTTCACAATAAGGATCTTCAGGGTTAATTCCGATGAATTAATCAAGATATTGATTAACTACAGCTAATTGCAGAAGTGAATCCAGAAGTGACTCACTTATGCAATTAGCTGTAATTAATCAATATCTTGATTAATTCATCGGAATTAACCTTGAAGATCCTTATGGAGAAACTCGAGTAGGTTATTAATTAATTTTTGCTTGCAGTAATCATGTCATCAACATTCAACTATAAACACCACTCAACTAACGGTAACAAACCTTTTTTCCACACATTTCTCTAATTCAATGCAAACAAAACACCCATCATCTTTATCCACATAAATCCTTGTTTTTCGTCTTATTTTCACAGTCCTGATGAAGGTTTCCATTGTAAACCGAAATGTTCGAACATCGACTATAAATTTCCATCCATCATAACATCCATCATAACATTCTGTGTTTGTTTCTCAATTTTCTCCATATAATTATCCATATCTTTAATTTTGACATATCTAATCTTCAATTTTTACTTATCGTAGTTTTTTCCCCCCAGTGGAGTTTGTATGAGAAGGCGGTGAGTAGAATTATTTCACAGAGATGTCTTTAGAGGCTTGAAGGTTTTGGTTTGGTTTGGTTTACGGCATATCAACCTCTGTGGGTCATTTAATGCTGACAAAGTTTTGAAATAAATTCTTTCTTAATGGATAATAAAATTTTTGTTTATCAACTCATTTTTTGTCTTTTTAACCCATAGATGGGACCCTAACAGGTACTACCACTCCGGGTCAGAGTGGACCAGGGAGCAATGGTGATGAAGGAGTGCTCCACATTCCCCAAACCTCCAAATCTGGAACCTCACCATCAGATAGAGTTTAATGTCATTCCCAGGACATGTAGACCCTCAGCCACTGCCTTCTAGCACCCATATGATAAAAAGGGTTGGGGCAATCATATAGGTGCTAGGGCTTGATGTGACCAGCTGATTGATCGGAGGGGGCCTCTCCAACTGCCCGTCTAGCCCAAGAAAGGACCAAAGTGGAGTATTGCAAGTCATGAACTGCTCATCCACCTGGGTTCCATCCTTAAGCATCACAGGTCGCAACCCACGGCCAACAGGTGGCCCAATTTGGGGGAGTCTTACTCCTCTGCAGAGGTGCATTCTAACGCCCCAGCCTACAGGGTGGTCATATTTTCATAGAGGCATTGTTAATAAATATGATTTATTCTTGTCGGACTCGGGAACCTTCTTTTCGAACTCGGGAACTTTCTTGTCGTAATCGGGAGCCATCACGGAACTTTGAACCTAACCCTTTATTCAATCCATGGGGGTATCCTGTTCTCATCTCTCTGTCCTGAAAGATAAATTTCCTCTTGAAAGATAAATAATTCAGGACATCATTGTAATGAAATGGACAAACTCCCTCTACACAGGATACCCCCGTGGATTAAATAAAGGGTTAGGTTCAAAGTTCCGTGATGGCTCCCGATTACGACAAGAAAGTTCCTGAGTTCGAAAAGAAGGTTCCCGACTCCGAGAAGGTTCCCGAGCCCAACAAGAAATACCTGAAGAAGGCCGGAGGGCATATCGGCCGAAATGTTGTACAAATAACAATGAAGATGGGGACAATAGTCTGAATAACGCAGATAATACTAATCAACAAGCCTCATCTCAAACATTCAGAGAAATAAGATTTATTCTATGTATAAAGGATGTTGACTATAGATTAAATACTCAGTGATAAATGCAACAAAAGGCAATTCTTGAGGGTATTGTGATGTAAGTAGTGACATAGTTTTGGTTACTGACAGACATACACTATATCTCCATTGTAATTGTAGAATAATCAAGCTAAGATCAAATTACTGTCGAATTGGTAAAACACGACAACAAGTAGTCGTAACTGAATACGATCCTATCTTGCTGCAACTCTACTGCAGAATGACAGTCTATTTGAAGTGAGCAAATTCGTGCACTCACTCCAAACAAACTTTTTATTTATTCGGAAATGAGGTACAGCGCATGTGCACACAACTCGACATGCAGCTGGAAATTTGGTTTTGGGGGAGAGGTGATAAAACTGATCATATCACTACACGGATCTATCTAGCTAGGCTCACTCACCGACCGATTCATTCAAAAATAAAAATAAAATTCTTGCATTCTCTCCTTGCGCAGCTCCCTTTCACCAAAATACCTCATTCGCTCTATGCATGTATCCTACTTAAAAATTTCCCAATATTGATGATTGGCGATGGAGGGGGTGGGGAAAAATTGAAAATAAATACACCAAGAAACTGAAAAACACATGTAAACAAAACAAAAATTGTGGGTCATTTTGGTTTCCCCCTTTCCCTCAGCTACTGCAGAATGACAGGGTATTTATGAAACTCCACAACATCATAGAAACCAAGCAGCCAATCAGAACTCAAGGAATGGAATCACCCAAATGCATGAATGGACTATTCTTGATTTCTATAAATACCAACTGTCTTGGACACTGCTTGAGTTGTGCTTAGCCAGTTGCTGTTGTTCAAACCAACAGTAGACTGACTGACTGACTCAATAGTAATAATAATATACATTCTTCAATAATCAATGCTTGACTTTTTTTCTCTCATTAGTAGGCCAAGTTAGTTCAGTTTATTTTAAAAGTAAGCCAAAACAGCACAAGTAAAATTACTATCAAGTAGCAATATTACTTTTAAAGCGATCAATAATCGTATTGTAATAATCCTGCTGTTTTTATTAACACGATAACTGCACTAAGAATGAAACACTGTTGTAAAGGAGTTAATATCACAGCAAATATAGAGTCTACTTAAGGTATTGATTTCCATCATTCTGTTAATTGGTAGAGTGTTATCGAAAGTTAAATATTTTTTATTAGAAAAGTGATGTTTAACTGATCTTTCCCAAACCATCATAACGCCACATGTGAACACACAGAAATATATATATATATATATATATATATTTCTGTGTGTTCACGTGTCAATATGATGGATAATTGCATTTTACTTAGCGCTAAAACCCTTGGAAAGGTATGAATCTATTTCTCCCTCCAGCTATGGGTAAATAGCAGGGCAGACTGGACTCTTCAATCATGGCTAGGTAACCAGTCTAGGAGAAGGAATACAGATTTCAAACCCATTAAACTCTGCTTAAGAAACTGACCTTGAAATATCACTGTACAACCATAGTATATGCTCTTGTAGGTACAAACATATATATTCATACGAGGATTTTTCTAAATCCCCAAGAGAGCTCAATGTATAATAACCAATAAATCAATTATTTCAAAGAAAAAAAAACTAAACTGGTTAAGTTTTTCTTTCTTTGAAAGTTTATATATATATATATATATATATATATAATATATATATATTATTATTATTATTATTTATTTTTATTAATTATCAAATGCTATTATTATTATTTATTTTTATTAATTATTAATAAAATATTAAATATGGCTAATGACACCAAAATTTTACAAAATAAGAACACTTAAGATAATATGCTACTAATTTCATCTGTTTGATACTGTTGTATACCTACTTTTGAACCCCCCCTGTATAATATATGTGTGTGTGTGTGTAGTATATTAAGAAAGATTGAAACTTCCTTTCTTCACATACATATATTATATATATATATATATATATATATATATATATATATATATATATATATATAAGGAGAGGAAAAACAAAATATAAAAAAAAAAAGATGAATCTATTACATATACTAGCAAATATATGCACCCTCCGGGTGCAAGTATTTAAGTTTTAATGTAATAAAATATCATATTAAATTAGAAAGGCTAATAAAACTAAATAAGAATGCAGATAAAATGATTTGAAACAGAGGTGGGTATAATCGAAAATTAGAACAACTGAAATTTATTCTTTCATCACTCTCGTCTTTCATTGTTATTTTTTCTAATTTAAGTATTTAGTTAAAAGAGGAAGTAAAGAATAAAATGACAGTTATTTTATCTTCTTAATGGATTTCATTTAAGATTCATTGAAGAGATTTTTGCTTATATTGATTAAAATAAAACCAAACAGTTAGAAATCAATAATACTAAGCACATATTTATTAAATTTGATTTTTTAATATTAATATGCAAATTAGCCTTCACGTTCACACTGTAAACCGCTATTTTGTTGTATATATAAATATATTTGCATGTTGTCAATACGTAGACATAGTTAACAGTATTAATAATGTATGACAATTTTATTAATAATTGAGGTTTAGATATAAATAAAATCATGGAGAATGTGATGTCACTAACTAAGAGAATTGTGACTTGAGTAGTAATATAGTTTCGGTTACAGACAGAAAAACACACAATCTCCATTATAATAAGATGTTGACATTCAAACATTTCAGTTTAATAAAACCTTCTTCAGGACAATATTATGAGAAGAGAAAAATATATTTTTGTTGTTTAAAAAGTGATCGATATTTTTTGAATGACTGTTTAAAATATGTAGAAAAAGCCTCATAACCGTTCATTGATGAGCGTTCAAATTGAATATTCATGACGTGATTGGTATATGCGAAAACAAAAGTCAAGACGTGATTGGAACACGTGAGGTCAAAAGTCAAGACATGGTTGGTACACGAGGAGATGTTGAAAATGTGTGATGGTGAAAGTCTAAGATTATTTAGATGTGCGGTGTCTGAGTTGGTAATGAGACCCTGGCATCCGACCTCGATAGGTAATATATTTGTTATCCAGCCATACTGTCCTTGCACATCTTCATGTTTTTCCAAATTACGCTAATGGGCGCAGTCGAAATATTTCCCGAAAGGGACCGTTAACTCAATAACGAAAACTTTCTTCAACAGACCAGACAACAATATAGGCAGGTATTTACCAACCCCACCACACAAATAGGATGTGATACTAAAGTGGAGGTTTGAATTTAGTTTTTCTTCTTCTAGACTAGTTGCCCAACCAAGGTTAAAGAGCCAATTCTGTCCTAATATACACCTATAGCTGAAGGTGAATACTTGGATTCATGCCTTTCCCAAGACTATTTTTTTTTAAAGTCGACGGGGCGGCCTAAAGTCGGTATCAGCCAGTCAGCGAGGGAGTCTATCCCCTTTTCAATAGCGCTAGACCAAGGAGATTGTTTTTAGCATCTGAGGTGGAGCGCCACACCTACCATCAGCTCCTTACTTTACCGCACAGATCCCTGTGCTACTCATACGCTGAGTTGGCGAGGACCGATATCGAACTAGGAACCTTGTGGTTTCTAGCCGAACGCTCTACCGACTGAGCTAACCCGGCCCCTAAGACTATTAGTTCTATGTAAAATGCAAACAGCCTCATCAGGGATTTTAAATCGTCCCGTCGTGTCCATTTTCTACGATTGTAACCATTACACCATGCTCACCCATCACTTTTTTTATCATATAGGTTTGAAGGTGGTGGCTGGGAGTCATTAATACACAGGAAAGATGCCATTTTTTAAAAGACAAGAAAAGTATTAGTTGTCAGAAATTTTAAGAAAAATA